>OVAP01000170.1:35990-47051 GCA_900406295.1 Aurinia saxatilis | reverse complement strand
GTTTCATTCAGACTCATTTTTTGCATCGGATCAACACTGTTATAATTTTAATAAGCCCAAAATAATGAATAAAACCCATATAAAACCCATATAAACTCCCCATTACAGATGCTCTCATCGACTCACTCAAAGAGCAAATAGGAGAGAGCCATAAGAAGAAGCCTAAAAGTTCAACAAGTGAGGTTATAGCAAAAGAACAAGATGGTGAAAACAGAGTTGGTGTCAGAAGCAGATCTTTACCACTAGAGACTGCTATCGATATGTTGAAGAAGCAAACCAAAAGAGATGATATCAAAGTGGGGAATATCAGGATGACCCTTTTCGATGTGTTTAGAGAACATGCATCTCCCAAAGTGAAGAAGTTCATGAAAGTGATTTATAGCAACCTGCTTGAGAAGAGTGGTGAAGGTTCGGTATCAGGACAGAGTCATTCTGAAGATTTGGACCTGGAGCAGAATATTTGTGAAGACTTGCTATTGGAGCATAGTCTTTGTGAAGATTTGCAATTGGCGCAGTGTATTGCAAAGGGTATGACACTGGAACATAGTAATGATGATGAGGATTTAACATTGGGACATATGGAGAAACTAGACACTGATTCTCTAGAGGAAAAGTTGAATGACAAAGAGTATTGGAAACCCGCGATGGAGGTTGAAGTGAAGAACAAGAAGGAAGTGTATGCAGGAGCAGGTGATGGTGAACTTGTAGAAAATGGTATCTTGCTCAGTGGGTGCCAGACTGATCAAACAACTGATGACGCAGGATTCACTAAAGAAACAGCCTATGGAGCATTCACCAAATCCATAGAGACGATACTCGTTGTGACGGATGGTAAGATAAGCTACAAAGATATGGTTACCAAGTCTAGGAAGCTTCTTAAGAAAGACGAACGTGCTCAACTTCCGGGGCTTTATTGCACTGATGACTATGTGAATGCTCAGTTTATATGTTGAGAGAAGTGGTTGTCTTTCTTTACGAGTATTGTGAAAGTGTGGTTAATGAATAAAGGTTATGGAGTGTGGTCTTTGAATAAAGGTTATGTGAGTTGTGTGTGCTTTGTACTTATGACTTTGTGTTTACTTGTGTGATTACTTATATGATTTAAAGAAAGAATCTCGATTATGACAAAAAGAATCGATAGTAGCTTGTGGATTTAATATATGACAAAAAATAATCGAAAGTTTTGATAATATAGTCCACTAACAACACCCACTATTGATTTATAGATAATCGTCTGTATATGCCAGACTAAGTCTTACCTTTTAAAAACAACGAATGAATTACAAGCATCATTTAACTACTCACTATATAAAAAAGCATGAAGGAATAAATCTTTTTTCGACAATCTGTTAAAATGATTTTAAAAAACTTTACTACTACTACTCAGGTCATTAGATCCATGCACACCAATGGTGAAAAGCAATATTGATTGGGATTAATTACTCTGGAACCGAAGGTGAGCTTAGAATATCATCATCCATGGTTTCTTATACAATTGCTTAGTAAATAATAAATAAAGAAGAATTAATATAATATAATGGGAGTTGCTTAAAAACCTAAGAAACCTATAAAAAATTGCTTAAATATTAATTTATTATTTATTTAGCAACTTATCAAGAAACTTCAATGGAGGTGGTCTTACGTGCCTGCGTCAATGACGTTAGGAGGATGCGTACGTAGATCTCTCATCGATCGTTTTGGATTCAATGAAGAGAACACCGGCCTACCAATCATCGATCNTCTCTTTAAAAAAAAAAAAAAAAAAAAACAACACCAATTTTATTGGTATTCAAATGGTCGTCATGCTAATTATAGAATCACTCCCTGTTTTGTTATTGTTACTTCAAAAAAAAGAGTTATTCTTTCCTTGTAGAAATAAAAAGAGAATAATAGACACATAATAAAAGAATTGGAGGCATCATTAAATAAAATGTAATTATGAAAGCATGAAGTATCCTATTAATAATATTTTCATATAATCACGTTTCAAATAAGACTTCTTAAAAATACAAGACATACTAATACTTTTGTAAAAAAAAAAAATTAATATCATTTAAAACAGAAGAATTATTAAAAGCAAAAGCATTATTAATTTAAGTAAAAGCATTATAAAAAAAATAAAAGAACTAAACATTATCCATCAAATAAATAAAAGAATTCATCCTTATCCATAAAAATAAATAAAAAGAATTAGAGGCATATTATTCTTTAACAAAAAAAAGAAGGCATCACTATTTTAATAGTAAAATGTGATTATAAAAGCATGCATGCAGAACGTAGTCGTACCATTAAGCAAATCACCAAAACAGAGAGAAGTTTTCATCATTATTATCAAAAGATGGTGAAGAAAGCAGTATTAATAGGAATCAATTATCCTGGAACAGAGGACGAGCTATGGGGCTGCATCAATGACGTCTGGACGGCATTCGAATATCTTGTCGACATGTTCGGATTCGAGGAGGAGAACATCACTGTGCTGATTGATACCGATGAGTCACAAATCCAACCCACCGGCAAAAACATTCGAGCTGCATTGAATGATCTCGTTGGATCCGCAGAACCTGGTGATGTTCTCTATGTTCATTTCAGTGGGCACGGGACGAGGTTTCCGTCAGAGACTGGACAAGACGATGATACTGGCTTCGATGAGTGTGTTGTTCCCTGTGACGACAATTACATCTTTGGTAAGTGAAATAAAAATAAAAATTAGTACTAGATTTGATGAAATTAACCGAACCAAATTTATATGAAAAAAGTTTTTAAAACCAAACTAAATGTTCAACATTTGAAAAATAAAAACCGGAAGTAATTCGAAGTAAACTTGCATTACTTTAATGTCGGATTAAAACTTACATTTAGAGAAAAATGAAAGATATAATTTGATTTACATTGAATATGAGCCACAGTTATAAATTTATAATAAACCGATTCATACTTTATTAGTATTATCCTTAACTCTCAAAAAAAATTAAATCCATTATACTAAACCTGTGAGAATTTACTGGTACGAAAAAAATTTATCATCTTAAAGAAAATAAAACCAAAACTGGATTACAACCGATAAATGGAACAAATATTTACTTCACTTTTTGGTTACTTCAAAGTGTTCGACTTTCACACCAAGATTCCTTCATTTCATGTTCATCTAATTATATTTTGTATGTGTGGATTGATAATGTTCTCAGATGATGAAATCAGAGATATTGTGAGTCAGGTGCCTGAAGGCTGCTCTTTCACATTTGTCACGGACTCTTGTCATAGTGGTGGTCTCATTGAATCAGCCAAAGAGCAAATCGGAGAGAGCTTTAAAAAGAAGCCTAGTGAGAATGTGGTTGAAGAACAAGATGGTAAAAACAGAGTCAATGTCGAAAGCAGATTTCTGCCATTAGAGACTGCCATCAATATGTTGAAGCAGAAAACAGGAAGAGATAATATCAAATTGGGGAATATCAGGATGACCCTTTACGATGAATTTGGAGAAGATGCATCTCCAGATGTGAAGAAGTTCATGAAAGTGATTTATAGCAGCAACCTGCGTAAGAAGAGTGGTGAGGGCTCGCTCTCCGGACAGAGTCATCATGAGGAATTCCATATGGAACAGACTATTCATGAAGAGTTTCAAGTGGAGCATAATAGTGAAGATTTTCAACATGAAGAGTTTCAAATGGAAGAGAGTTTTGAAGAGCGTTTGACACTTGATGATGAGGAGGATTTGACATTGGACCATATCGAGGAACTAGATACTGATCTTCTAGAGGAGAAGCTGGATGATGAAGAGTATTGGAAACCCGCGATGGAGGTTGAAGTGAAGAACAAGAAGGAAGTGTATGCAGGAGCAAGTAATGGTGGACTTGTAGACAATGGTATCTTGCTCAGTGGATGTCAGACTGATCAGACATCTAAGGACGTGAGACACAGCAGAGAGGATGCCCATGGAGCATTCACCAGAGCCATAGAGACAATACTTGTTGTGATGGATGGTAAGATCAGCTACAAAGATCTTGTTTCCAAGTCTAGGAAGCTTCTTAAGTACAACAATTTTAAGCAACGTCCGGGGCTTTATTGCACTGATAGCTATGTGGATGCTCAGTTTATATGTTGAGAGAAAGTTTCTCAATGTGGTTGGTTTTCTCTACAAGTATCATGGAGTTTGGTCAATGAATAAGGTAATGTGATTTTAAGTGTGCTTGCTTTGTTTTATGGAGTGTGGACTTTGAATAAGGTTATGTGTGTTGTCTTTGTGTTATATGAAGTGTGGTCTTTGAATGAGGTCATGTGAGTTACGTGGAGTGTGGTCTTTGAATAAGGTTATGTGATCATGAGTTATGTGTGTTTTTGTACTTGTGACTTTGTGTGATTAATGATTATGATTTAAAGAAGAGCTAGGATAGTCACTGACGGTCTCCTCATGACCATAATTAATTTTCCCTTCGTTATTTTATAAAATCTCGAATATGACAAAACGAATCGATAGTATCTTATGGATTCAATTTATCTGAACACATGATTAAGACTTGAGTAAAACTTTTTCTTATTATAAAATTAATTTCCCACATGTTTTATGTTAAGAAATAAGAACACTGAACACCCAATATTACAGCACGGCTACCAGTATTTAAATGGTAATTTTAATGATATTTAATAAATCGTAGATTGAGAAACACTAAAAGGTCCAATAACAACACCCGATATTGCGACAAAAACCTTTAAAACTTTTTTTTTTCTTACAGTTCGACTGATTTTCACTAAGTTTAGTTGTGGAGACATTCACCGATTATTTTATGGCATTTTTAATTCTGTCTATGTGACAAAAAAATAATAATAACACTAACATGACTTTGTATAAAACACATATTATCACATGGCTTTGGTACAATCGACAACATGCTTTGTGTTAAAAATATACTATCGATTAAAGCAGGTTGTTGACCATATTTTAATGAAAGTTTCGATAATAGTGTCCACTAACAACACCCACCATTATATTATAGATAATCTGTACAGGTATTATTAACAATATTCATAATTTTGATAATTTTTTATTTACTGAATATCATTCTTAAAACATTACTACAATTCATAAAATTTAATTTTGCTGCTTCTGTATTTCCAGTAAAAATAGTCATATATAGGGTGCAACTGGTTGCACAGTAAAAAAGTTAGTGGAATCAAAGTAGTGGAATAGAAGGGAGTGGAATAGGGATGATAGAGGAATTTTTTATTCCACTCATTCCTCTCCAAAATTGTAGAGGAATAAGTTTTGAAGAATTTGTTCACAAATTCAAATTCCTCTAGAGGAATAAGTAGAATTTTTTTCTACTAACTTTTTTGTCAATTGGTAAACTTTCAGAGTAATATCCAATTCCTCCATTTTTTATTACTCTAAGTATGCAACCAGTTGCAGCCATAATCTTATACCGCAACAACGTTGACAAACAGTATCAAGTACAGGCTGTACAGCTCATGCATGCATTATACCAAGACTAATTTTTTGAATAAATAATTCCACGTTTCCTACGTAGTAAAATTAAAAATTAAAAATAATAATAATAATTAATTACCCTTTCACAATAAAGAATTAGAAGCATCATTGTTGATTATAAAAGCATGAAGGAATAAGTTATCTTCTTACGATTACTAATCTGATAAAAATGATAAAAAGATTTACTACTCAGGTCATAAGATCTACACCAATGGTGAAGAAAGCACTATTGATTGGGATCAATTACCCTGGAACCGAAGGTGAGCTACGTGGCTGCGTCAATGATGTTAGGAGGATGCATAGATCTCTCATTGATCGTTTCGGATTCAAGGAAGAGAACATCACTGAGCTGATTGATACTGACCAGTCTAAACCTCAACCTACAGGCAAGAACATTCGACAGGCTTTGTCTGAGCTCGTTGGATCTGCTAGATCCGGTGATGTTCTCTTTGTTCATTATAGTGGACATGGTGTGAGGTTGCCATTAGAGACTGGTGAAGAGGATGAAACTGGCTTTGATGAGTGTATTGTTCCCAGCGATATGAATAACATCACTGGTAATTCTCTGTTCTTGAACAACAATCTCAGTCACAAACCAAAACCATTTCTACGTGTTCTTATCAAAGTTCTTTAAATTTTATTTTATAAATTTTGGATGTTGACCAGAACTTTTAATCTAGTGGTTTTGTGTTAGAGTGTCACTTGAGTTCGAGTTTAATAGATATTTTATTTATGTTTTTGTTTGTGATTATTTTGTACTCAGATGATGAATTCAGGGAAATTGTGGATAAAGCACCTAAAGACTGTTCCATTACTATCGTCTCCGACTCTTGTCATAGTGGTGGTCTCATCGACTCAGCTAAAGAACAGATAGGAGACAGCACGAAGAAAGCGGACAAAACAGTAAAGACTAAAAAGAGTGAGCAAGAAAATGGGACAAACACAATCCGTGATGTCGTAAACAGATATCTGCCTCTTCATAGTATGATCAATATGCTAAAACAAGAAACAGGCAAAGATGATATCGAATTTGGGAATATCAGAACGACCCTTTTCGATGTATATGGAGAAGATGCATCTCCAAAGGTGAAGAACTTGATGAATCTTCAAGAAACTGAGATATTGAGAAATATCATGAGCAAGAAAGACAATGGTATTTTGTTTAGTGGATGTCAGAGTGATCAAACTTCAGGAGATGTACGTTCCAATGGACAAGCCTACGGAGCATTCAGTAACGCAATACAGATCATACTTGATGAGTCAAAAGGTTATAAGATCACAAACAAAGAACTGATTTTAGGTGTGAGAGAGGTTCTTGAGTATGATTGTTATCCTCAACAACCAGGGCTTTATTGCAATGATAGTTATTTGGATGCTCCATTCATTTGTTGAAACTTGAAAGGAATTTTCAGGTTTGAATTGTTTTTATAACTTTATAATTTTCTTTTGAAGTATTTTGGAGTTTGTTGTTCAATTTGTGTCTTGTGTTTCCTGTTGTAGCTTATCCTAATAATTTTCTAAAGTTTTATTTGTTGTTAAAAATTTTTGATATGCTCATTTTGCATACATTTTTCAGCCATATCTCATTCTGAGATGGATAGGTTTTCAATTAATATTTGAATACTTTTGATATGCTCATTTTACATACATGTTTTTAGATGTACTAACCATTTGACCAATCAATTCTACTAAGTTTATTACAAATTACAAAAATTATTGGTAACAGAGTTTGGTACAAAAATTATTGGTAACAGAGTTATATTACAGGATTTTTTAACAGTTTTATTATAAAACAATTAATCACCCACATGTTTTCTGTTAAGAACACCCAACTATAGCGCGTCCACAAATAAAGTCCTATAACAACACCCACTAGGCCACTAATTTAAGAATTCAAAGAATCATTAATAAAATAATTAGCATGGCTATAAAAACATGAAAGGAAGAACCATCTTCTACCCTCAAACAATAATACACCAAAAAACAGAGAAGCATTTCATCAGAATCAATAATGGTTAAGAAAGCAGTATTGATAGGAATCAATTATCCAGGAACTGAAGGGGAGCTATTAGGTTGCATCAATGACGTGAAGCGGACGCATAAATCGCTTGTCGAGCTATTCGGATTCAAAGAGGAGAATATCAGTGAGCTAATTGATACGGACAAGACTAAAACACAACCTACCGGCATAAACATTCGACATGCCTTGTCTGATCTTGTTGGATCAGCTAAATCAGGTGATGTTTTGTTTGTTCATTATAGTGGACACGGGATGAGGTTGCCACCAGAGACTGGTGAAGAAGATGATACTGGTTTTGATGAGTGTATTGTCCCCTCTGATAACAATTACATCACTGGTAAATGAAAAAAAAAAAATACAGTTTGTTTTTTACTTATTTAGTGAGCATTCTATTTTTTCTGCTAAATTTGGTGAGAATTCAATTCATTGACCTTAAATTTATTCCAAAACCAAAATATGTTTTAGTTTCCTGCTAATTTTACTTGAAAAATCCTTTAAGATAAACTTATATTTCTTCAAAATCTTTTGTTTTCTTTAATATTAAGAATGTGAAGAAATGATTTGAACAAAACTTGCATATTTTTGTTGTAAGAAAAATAAAATACTTAATTTTTTTAAAAAAATAGTGAAACAAGACTTACACTGAGTAAATATTTATGATAAAATGAAAATTGAGTATTAACCAAAATCATACCAAATCAATCCATTTTTAGATCATTTAAAATTATAATTATTCATATAAAAGTATGCAAGTATATAAAAACACCTATGAACTAGATCACCTTGTAAGTGGATATGAGCTTTACTTTTAAAATCTTCTTTTTTCACTTCAAAATGTTGGCAAAGGACTTTGCATCCATTTTATTACTTTTATCTAATTGTGTGTGTGTGTGATTTGGTTATGTCTCAGATGATGATATTAGAGACATTGTGGATAAGGTTCCCACAAACTGCTCCTTTACATTCGTCTCGGACTCTTGTCATAGTGGTGGTCTCGTTGATTCAGCCAAGGAACAAATAGGAGAGAGCTTCAGTAAGAAGCCTAATAAAGCATTTAAATGGCCTTTTGGAATGTTTAGTTTCAAAAGTAGATCAAGTAAGAGTACAAACATAATCAATGCTAGAAACAGGTTTCTTCCACTACAAACTTCAATCAATATGTTGAAGCAAGCAACGGGAAAAGATAATATCGAAGTGGGCAATATCAGGACGACTCTTTTCGATGTTTTCGGAGAAGATGTATCTCCAAAAGTGAAGAAGTTCATGAATGTGATTCTAAGCAACCTACAAGAGAATACTTGTGAAAGTTTAATGTTGGAACATATCGGAAAACTAGTAATAGATTTTGTGACGGAGAAGCTGAATGATGAAGAGTACTTGAAACCCGCGATGGACACACAAGTGAGTAGCAAGATAGAGGTCTATGCAGGAGCAAGTAATAGTAAATTTGGGAACAATGGTATTCTACTTAGTGGGTGCCAAACTGATCAACTTTCAGCAGACGTTGGGTCCGGAGAGAAAGCTTTTGGAGCATTCACCAATTCCATACAGATCATACTTGCTGAGGCAAAAGGTAAGATCAGTTACAAAGATCTGATTATAAAGTCTAGGAAGTTACTTGAGTCACAAGGATATCCTCAACGACCGGGTCTGTATTGTAGTGATGGTTATGTGAATGCTAAGTTCATATGTTAAAGAAACAACGTACTTTCATGTTTATAACTTTCTCTTAAAGCATTTGGAGTTTTAATTTTATTTGTTGAACAAGTATTTATGTGAGTTGTGTATTGTTTGTTATAAATTTGATTTGAATGGGAGGTGTTCTTTATAAGATTGAAAAATTTGGAGTTTTATATGATTTTGATTAGAAGTAATGACTCTTATCCATTGATATAATAAGGTTTCATAAATAATTCAAATATTTTACATCACATTTCCAAATTTCAACAAACACAAATACATACAATTTGATTACCAAACTCACTTTCCGGGGACGAAGTTAGTGGCAAAAGCCCATGCATTGTTGTTAACTGGATCAGCCAAATGGTCAGCAAGATTCTCCAACGGTCCCTTACCAGTGACAATGGCTTGAACAAAGAATCCAAACATAGAGAACATAGCCAACCTTCCATTCTTGATCTCCTTCACCTTCAACTCCGCGAAAGCCTCTGGATCACTAGCAAGGCCCAATGGGTCGAAGCTTCCACCGGGGTAAAGCAAGTCCTCTGCTTCTCCCAATGGTCCATTTCCCGCGACTCGGTAACCTTCAACAGCTCCCATAAGGATCACTTGAGTAGCCCAAATGGCTAAGATGCTTTGAGCATGAACCAAGCTCGGGTTTCCCAAGTAGTCCAAGCCTCCTTCGCTGAAGATTTGTGAACCGGCTTTGAACCAAACCGCTTCTCCAAACTTCACACCATTCCGAGCCAAGAGCTCAGGGAAAACACAACCTAGGGCTCCTAGCATGGCCCATCGACAATGGATAACTTCTAGCTCACGGTTTCTAGCAAAGGTCTCGGGATCAGCGGATAGACCAGCCGTGTCCCATCCATAGTCACCAGGGAACTCTCCAGTAAGGTAGCTAGGAGACTCACCAGAGAACGGACCCAAGTACTTGACTCTTTCAGATCCATACCATGGGCTACCGGATGGTCCAGAGGGTTTGGTGGTTTTGCGCATGGTGACTCGGGCAGTTCCAAAGACTTCTGAAGCCGCTGGAGATAGCTTCACGGCCTTTCCGGCCAAAGCAGAAGAGGAAAGAGCCATTGTTGAAGCAGCCATTGTAGTTAGAGTGTGTTGCAAGGAAATGGTTTTAGTAGTAAGTGAGTAATAAGATGATTTAGGCTACGTTGAGGTGTTCAGGTATTTATAACATACATGTAGCATGATCTTAAGATATCAATGCCTTGATTTCTATTGGCTATTGACATATTTTTGGGCGCTCTAGATTTTGTTGTTTATCTTGCTGAAATGGAATGGGTTCCATTTAGCTACTCATCATATAAGAATTAACCAATGATGCCATGTCACGTGTGAATTTGACATATTTTCTATCCTATTGTATGAGTCTCGGTGTCCACGTCATCTTATTGACGAACTATCACTAAAACTAATTGTGTATTTTGCAACAATACATTGTCAAGCCGACTTAGCTCAGTGGTAGAGCGCGTGACTTTTAATCCCGTGGCCGTGGGTTCGATCCCCACAGTCGGCGTTTTTTTTTTATATCCCCATTCATTAATCCACGTGGCAGTAGCAGAATGGTAAGATATATACATACTTAGTTTTACTGCTTTTTTACCTTTTAGTCTACTGAGTTAATGTGATGAGCAACAACAAAACCACTAGTGAACTAATTAATGCAATGATTTACCGAAATTAATTTAAAAAAGACAGTATTAGCAAAGAAAAACATGTGCTATAAAACATAAAAATATAGAGAAATTTAAAAGTCCACCAACAACAACTCATAGTGTCTAACTTTTAGTATTTTTTAATGACAAATCTTGATCTCAAACCATCAAATCAAGAATCATTTGATCTAGTCACACAAAAAAAA
>OVAP01000170.1:2709-27955 GCA_900406295.1 Aurinia saxatilis | reverse complement strand
ACGAAAAAAAAAAAAAAAAATACAGTAGTGATACACACATCACATACATTACTTCAGAAACTAAGCCGGCGGATCACTAGATCCTCGTAAACAAACTGAAATTATACTAACAAAAAACAAAAGGGAATACAACCAAAACAAACAAAAACAATACCTAAACTCTAATTGGGATAAATCATACACACTCAAATCCATAGCCTAACTGCAATATGATAGAAATATGCTCCATATGCTGAAAACTATAAACCAAAACTGTTAAATTAAACGACGCTTTCCTGAACTTAGTCTTACTTACTAACAAATAATCAAATTTGTTATTTTTATTGTCATACAATCATCTAATACTCTTCAGTCTTTGTAATCAAATCGGTTCTTTGTCCATTTTTCAGATGAATATACCAATTTAAAAGCCCAAACATACATTGTGTATCACAATTCAGAAGCCCAAAACTTATCGAACACAAGCCCAAACCAACTACAAAAAAACGATGAGCTGGCAAGTCACGTGACAACACGTGCTCCATCAACCCCCACACTTCCCATTACTCCCAACCGGTACGCAAGCGGTTATCTCACTCTCTCTGGATAAAATAAAATAAAATAAAAATAAACCAAAAATATTTCTGAAAAACAAAAAAGAAAAAAAATCTGAAGAGCACAAAAGAAGTCGAAGAAGAAGAGAGAAGAGAAGAACCTTTCGCGCTCTGACGAACAAAAAAAAATTAAAATCCTCATTACTCACTCTTCTTCTTCTTCGTCTCTCTCTAATCGCAATTTGATCTCTCAAAAACAAAGATTCCGTTACACGGTGGCTTAATGACGCAATCGCCGATTCAACCACCAACACCGCCGCATTCCGTCGCCGGAAATTTACCTAGAGGCGGCGATGTACAGGTTCGTTGTGCAGGTTGTCGTGTGATTCTTAGGGTTAAAATCGGCGTCGTTGAGTTTTCATGTCCTACTTGTCAACTTCCCCAAATGTTACCACCGGAGCTTTTATCTAGGGCACGACAACCACCGTTTCCGCAACCGCAACAACCGATTCCTCCGCCGTCGCAACAGCAGATGAAATCTCCGATGAATCTTCCTAGGCCTCCTGTTCCGGCTCATGGAATCGATCCGACGAAGATGCAATTGCCTTGTGCTAATTGTCAGGCGATTCTTAATGTGCCTCATGGACTTGCTAGGTTCTCTTGTCCTCAGTGTCATGTTGAGCTTGCTGTTGATGTTTCTAAGCTTAATCGCTCTTTAACTTCTCCTCATCCTGCTCTTCCTAATCCCGGTGGTGGTGTTGCCGCTCCGCCGTCGGTTCCCACTCCTCCTCCGCCTCCTCCCGAAGAAGTCAATGAGGTTTATGTCAATCTTTTATTATCGAATCTTATTCTGCACTCGAATCAGTGATTGATTGTTTCAATTCTAGCTTAGAGTGACGGATCTGAAACTGTGTAGCGTTATGTGTATACAAACCTGATCGTTATATGTTGGCACAGTTTTTGAATTATGATTCACTCTACATGTTCAAAATCAGTAGTTGCTTCAGTTCTAGTTTAGAGTGACGAATTTGTGGATCTGAAACTATCTGGAAATGGTGTATTCGTTAATTTTCTGAAATTTTGAGACTAGGATCTGTTGGTTGAAGATTAGTGGTGGCTTCGTAGCTAATTTTGTATTGTTGGCTCAAAACTAGGAAGCTATTGAAGTGGAGAGAGAAGAAGATGAAGGTGGAACTGCTGGAGAAACGTTTATGGATTATGTGAGTGATTCATCTTAGGCAGTGGTTTTGTTTTTGTTTTCGTTAGTTTATTGTGTGTGTGATGGTTTTGATTTGTTTGGCTGTGTAGCGTCCTCCAAAACTTTCGATTGGACCTCCTCATCCTGATCCAATTGTGGAAACATCATCACTATCTGCAGTGCAGCCACCAGAACCGACTTATGATCTTAGAATTAAGGATGAGCTAGAAAGGTCAAAGGCTTTATCATGCTTGCAGATTGAGACTTTAGTTTACGCTTGTCAGGTTGCTTTTAAATGGCAGAAATTTTTGTTAATGTCCTCAAATGTGTCTTATACGTGTATGAAAATGTTGATTCTTTTTATTTTTATTTTTATAATTATAGAGGCATCTCCAGCACCTTGCTGATGGTACCAGAGCAGGATTTTTTGTTGGAGATGGTGCTGGTGTAGGGAAAGGGCGAACAATTGCTGGGTTAATTTGGGAAAATTGGAAACATGGAAGGAGGAAAGCTTTGTAAGTCTTGTAGGAGGATATTGCTACGCCAATTACATCTTTAATAAGATACCATATATGATCATATCTCAATTCAATTTGCCTTATGATTATACTATGTATGCATAATTGTACCTAGAGTGTCCCTTTTTTGGTCTCTAGATAGCTTAAAGTATGATTAGAGGAGTACTTATTCTTTTTTCTGTATGATTTACATAGGTGGATTTCTATTGGCTCAGACTTGAAGTATGATGCAAGAAGGGACTTGGATGATGTGGGTGCGACATGCGTTGGAGGTATTAATTTAATATTGACTGTAATTCACTTTGTTACTTGGGTCCAAATATTTTGTCTGGTTCAAGTTTATTCTGGATACTTTTTCTGGCTCATGGTTGAAATATTTGACAGTCCGATGGATTAGAATGGACCGAATCAGAATAGCATTCTGATTAAGCTGAGTATATAAATTGACTCATGCTTTAATTTTATGGTGTAGAGTATATAATAATATAGTTCCAGGACATTGTAAAGTGCTTATTCTCCTTACTGATAAGGGTATTGGGTCTCTGATTCGCGTTTCTGGTGTCATCATGCCTAGAGCTAGAGAATCTTATGGGTAGTTGATATTTTTGCAGTTCGTGATAATTTCAGAGAAATTGAAGTTGGCCTGTAACTCAAAAGTAGCTCAATTGGATTTGTGATTCTCAGTCTTGTTGGATTTTTTAAAAATATTGAGGTGGAAAACTATGATTAAGGCAACCATGTCTATGACTAAGTTTTAGGGTATTTTGCGTTCAGTCAAGTTCAGTCTCTAGTCTGATTATCATTTCTGTATATTGTGTGCAACTAAATAATGATATGTTTGCATGCAGTGAATCCTTTGAACAAGCTACCTTATTCTAAGCTTGACTCAAAGAATGTCGGTGTTATGGACGGAGTGGTATTCTTGACATATAATAGCCTCATCGCTTCCTCTGAAAAGGGCCGTTCTCGTTTGCAGCAGCTTGTTCAATGGTGTGGACCAGAATTCGATGGACTCTTGATCTTTGATGAGGTAGCAAATCCCTGAATGATGTACATTAAATTATTTTGCATTGAAAATGCCCCTTCCGCCTTTTTTTGGTGTATTAAACAATGTGTGAGTATGCCCTATTGTAGTAAATTGCTAGGTTTCTGGTTTTATCAATTTTGAGCGGAACCCCAGTCATTAATAAGTTATCCAGCTTCAACTATTATAAATTTATTTTTATTTTGTACCTATTGTGTAGTGCCACAAAGCAAAAAATTTAGTACCTGAAGCTGGAAGTCAGCCGACACGCATCGGGCAGGCAGTTGTTGACATTCAGGTGCGCTACTTGAAACTGAATGCCTGACTACACTGTTCTTATCAATGTTGCTTACTATTATTTTTGGCCCTGAAGAGTGACAGTAGATACTCTCATTTGGTTTTATTTTGGATGTACTTCTCAATTGCAAATAATATAGTTATATGGAACGCATAATGGTGGTTAATGTCTTCTAGTTAACTCTAGATTATGAATTTTGGAAAAACAGGATAAGATCCCCCAAGCACGTGTCCTTTATTGCTCTGCTACTGGTGCATCTGAACCGAGAAACATGGGTTATATGGTCAGGCTTGGTCTTTGGGGAGCTGGAACAAGTTTCAGTGATTTTAGCAAATTTTTAGGTTGGTTTTCTTCTCTATCTTATGTTGAATTTATTGTGGTATCATTTCGATTAGTGCTTTGTATTTGATTTTAAAAAGTTTGTCAATAGTCACTTAATTCTGATAGATACTTCACTTCTATTTTAGTCTGCTTTATGCGTGCATAATTCTGGGAGTAGAATTTTAACAAAACCTTTATGCAGGTGCGCTTGATAAAGGTGGGGTGGGAGCATTGGAATTGGTTGCCATGGACATGAAAGCAAGGTTTTACAAGCCTGTGTCTTTGTTCCAAGCCATTGGCATTGCTCATAGTTCATTCTAACATTGCTTCTGTGTAACAGGGGGATGTATGTATGCCGTACGTTGAGCTATAAAGGGGCTGAGTTTGAGATTGTTGAAGCTCGCTTGGAGGCAGGGATGGAGGTAAATCGTCTTTCTCACTAATTTTGCTGATATTTCCAATCCTGTGGCCTTAAATTAAATATGAATGCTTTGATATTTCTGGCAAGTTCAGTATTTCTAGCATTCCTTCTGTTTTTAGTTTCAGAGATCTCTCGATAAATTTATAATCATGGCGTTTATTTTGTGTTGCTTTTTTCGGTAGGCAATGTACAATAAGTCTGCAGAATTTTGGGCAGAGCTACGAATGGAATTGTTATCAGCCAGTGCTTTTCTCCCTAATGAGAAACCAAATTCTAGTCAGTTGTGGAGATTATACTGGTCAAGCCACCAGGTATAACTTATGCAGGATTATTACTGTTGTTGATGATTGTCATCTTAATCTTCGAGGTTGATCAATATATATCCTGTATCTTACTGCAGCGTTTCTTTAGACACTTGTGTATGTCAGCTAAAGTTCCTGTAACTGTGAGGTTAGCTAAGAAAGCCTTATCAACAAACAAGTGTGTGGTTATTGGACTCCAGAGTACCGGAGAAGCTCGAACTGAAGAGGCTGTAACTAAATATGTGCGTTTCTCCTCGTACTACTTTTAGAAAAAGATTGAGTATCCTTGTATGATTCCATCTTAGTTTACGTGATTGATAATCTTGTTCCCCTTGTTTCTTGTCATAGGGTGTTGAGCTTGATGATTTTGTCTCGGGACCTCGAGAGCTCTTGTTGAAATTTGTGGAAGAGAATTATCCCTTGCCCGAGGAGCCTGAACCTCTCTCAGGTAACTTAATGCTCTCTGTAAGCTTCTTTGCTTTTGAATCCCTGTTGGCTTTTAAATCCTGTTCATATTTTGCCTTTTTTGGACTTTCACAGAGGATGACAGTGTTAAAGGACTTCAGAGGAAGAGGCATTCAGCTTCACCTGGAGTTTCAGTCAGAGGGAGAGTAAGAAAGATGGCAAAGCGGAAACCAGATAGTGATGTAGAAAGTGATTTGGAGTCTGAAGGTGGGTTTCCTGGTGAAAATATACCATCTGGGTATTGAACAGGCACAAAATCTCGATGCTTAGGCTGTAGGGGCAAGAGTATAAGATGGGAAGTTTGAATTTTTTTTTTAAGTATTGCAAAACGTATCTATTAAGCAGGATATCAACATAATAACTAAGAAGCGTATTAAGTTTGGCCCTATGAATTTTTATAGATCTCCAAAATAGGAAATTGCTAAAAGGATGCCCTTATTTTGTTATGGTGCTAGTAATTTCTCAGATCTCCTAGTCTTTGTTTCTGTATCTTCATGGTCTGTTTCTTTAATTAATTGGTCCTAAAATCGGTACATTCTGCTAATCTGTAGTGTTCTCGATGCAGCTGATTCTGCTGACGATTCCAATGATTCTGATGACGAGTTCCAGATATGTCAGATATGCAGTGGGGAAGATGTACTTTGCTTTAACTTTGATAGCTTAATTTCCTCTGGGGTTACGAGATTTTAATACTTTGTCTTTTGATGAAACTAGGAAAGGAAGAAGTTGCTCCATTGCTCTGAATGTGACAAGCTTTTTCATCCAGACTGTGTAATTCCTCCGGTTACCGACTTACCATCTGAACCGTGGACATGTCATTCTTGCAAGGAAAAGACAGAGGAATATATACAAGCAAGACGTCTCTACATTGCAGACATGCAGAAAAGGTCTATACACTGGAATAGAAACAAGTGTCTTGATTTCTTCCTGCTTTTATAATGAAGCAAAGTATTATTTTCTTTCTTAAAATGGTTATCCATTTTGTTTATTCTTAGGTATGACGCAGCCTTGGAACGAAAATCAAAGATTATAGAGATTATTCGTTCGTTAAATCTTCCAAACAATCCTTTGGATGACATTGTCGATCAGGTAATTATCATCTATACGTTTTTGTTTCTTCTGAGATATGCAACAGATCATGGTTATACATGAATATCCGTTTCTTTATATGGTATTGCTTTGTGTGGATTGTGGTATCTATGAATCCTGTACTCAAGTTATAGTTTCTAGGAGTGTAGTATCCAAGGGTCGATTGTGGGTTATATATAACTTCTGGAAACTTAAGATTGCGCCTAAACTGCTGTTTATGCCTAATGCAGCTCGGAGGCCCTGAGAGAGTCGCAGAAATAACAGGAAGGCGAGGTATGCTTGTAAGAGCGTCTAATGGGAAAGGTGTTACTTATCAAGCAAGAAACACGTAGGTTTTACAACTTTCTTGCCTCTCTTTCCCTCTCACTCTTTGTTTCCTCCTCTTCTGTTGAGCACTAGTAATTTACTTTTCATCCTTGGCTTCTTGGCTCTAGAAAGGATATCACAATGGAAATGGTTAACATGCACGAGAAACAACTATTTATGGATGGTAAAAAGTTGGTTGCCATTATTTCTGAAGCTGGTTCAGCTGGTGTTTCGTTGCAAGCAGATAGAAGGGCTGCAAATCAGGTGTGTCGAGTTTATAGATTCTCTTACTAAATAAAATTTGTCTGTTTGTGCATTGTCTTGTTTTTCTGAAGACCTAAGAACATTATGAAAGATGGCTTCAAAGTACTTCATGTGTCAGCTTTTGGGAATTTTGTTAATTTGGAGCTTATTTATATTTGTCTGCAGAGAAGAAGGGTTCACTTGACTTTAGAGCTTCCCTGGAGTGCTGATCGTGCAATTCAACAGTTTGGAAGAACCCACCGCTCCAATCAGACATCTGCACCTGAATATAGGTTGAGATAACAGTTTGTCTGTTGCATTTTGTATTTGTCAAATTGCAGAAGTATTTGCTAACTTTCCAATCTTTAAGGTCTAGTAATTACTGAAGATGGTAAGTTCCTTTGTTTTTTGGCTGTCAGGCTACTTTTCACAAATCTCGGTGGTGAACGCCGCTTTGCCTCTATTGTTGCAAAGAGACTAGAAACTCTTGGAGCTTTAACACAGGGAGATCGCAGGAAAGTCATGGGCCTCTCTAAACCACTTCTCAGTTGTTTTTCCTTAGGCTTGTTTTTACTCAAAACCTTGCCAGATATTTTGTCTCAAAGTATGGTGTGGTGTATTGCAGGGCTGGACCCTCTTTGAGTGCCTATAATTATGATAGTAACTTTGGTAAAAAATCCTTGATGGTGATGTATAGAGGGATTATGGAGCAGGTTTTCCCCATAAAACCCTGTGATATATTTATTAGTTTTGCTTCTTCAGCTTTTAGGAATGTTTATAATGGATAAAGCTTAAATTGTAGTATGGCTTACTTGTCAGGAGAAATTACCCGTTATTCCTCCTGGGTGCTCAACTGATGAACCCGAAACAATCAGAGAGTTTTTGACCAAGGCAAAGGCTGCTCTGGTTGCGGTTGGAATTGTTAGGGACAGCGGTGTGGGTAAGGTTTACTAGGAATTTCATTTCTTTCATACTGAATTCAAATTCAGTTTTTAATACTCTCCTTTTTACTTCATTGATGATGATACAGCTAATGGGAAAGATAGTGGAAAGTTCGCAGGACGTATTATTGATTCTGATATGCATGATGTTGGACGATTTCTCAATCGCCTCTTGGGATTGCCTCCTGATATTCAGAATAGGTATTATAGTCAAAACAGGAATTTACATTTCACACTACTTAACTTACCTTCTCTTACATTCGTTTTAATGCTTTAGACTCATGTGTTGTGCAGGCTTTTTGAATTGTTTACTAGTATATTAGACGTTCTTGTACATAATGCTCGTATTGAAGGAAGTTTTGATTCGGGAATTGTGGATATGAAAGCTAATAGTGTTGAGCTGCTGAGCACTCCAAAGGTTGATATCTCTTACTTAATTTTTTTATTCTGGTTGATATCTCTTACTTGATTTTTTATTTTGTGTATTTGTGCTATACTAATATCTGAAATTTACAGACCGTCCATGTTGATCAAATGTCCGGGGCCTCAACTATGCTCTTTACTTTTACTCTAGATCGTGGTGTTACATGGGAGGTACTTCAAAATTTTTTGCTCTTTGTAAATTAGTTTTATTTTACTACAACAAATCAAAAACCTTGATTTAATCTGTGTCCCAGTCGGCGAGTTCAATGGTAGAAGGGAAGAGAAGGGACGGGCTTGGTTCGGTTCATGATGGCTTTTATGAATCTAAAAGGGAATGGTTAGGAAGACGGCACTTCATATTAGCATTTGAGAGGTAAATTATACTCCTACTCTCCTTCAAAATGTGGTACCTTGAAAAGTAACGTATATAACATTTACCCAATGTAATTGCTCTGGATCTATTCTTGGATTTTCAGTACGGCTTCCGGGTTATTTAAGACAGTCCGCCCTGCGGTAGGAGAGTCAATTAGGTATCATCACCATTGGCAGAATCTTTACATTACATATTTATAACTGGAAACTTGTCTTAACTCCTGCTTTGTTCTTCCAGGGAAATGTCTATTTCGGAACTGAAAACTAAATACCGAAAACTCTCGTCTCTAGAAAAGGCTCGCAATGGTTGGGAAGACGAGTACGAAGTTTCATCCAAACAGGTATACTTCCTGAAGAAAAATAGTATAGCACTGAATCATTTTTTGAGTTTAAGCTTTCCTGCTCGTAACACTATGATACAATATTGTGAATACAGTGTATGCACGGACCCAAGTGTAAGCTAGGCGAGTATTGCACAGTTGGACGAAGAATACAGGAAGTAAACGTTGTGGGCGGCCTCATTCTTCCTATCTGGGGAACCATTGAGAGAGCTCTCTCCAAACAAGTAATTAGACCTTTGCAAGATTTCTTACGTTGTTCGCTCTCTCATTGTTAACATCAGAGCTTACCAAATGTATTTGCGTTTTCTTTGCAGGCGCGTCAAAGCCACAAAAGAATCCGGGTTATACGCATAGAGACTACAACGGATAGTCAGCGAATAGTGGGACTCTCTATCCCTAATGCAGCTGTAGAAACTGTATTACAAGGTATTATGACCATTTCCGACTCGCAGGCCTTTCTCATCTATAATGAAATCTTCGACCAATTTTTTATTTGTTATGTTTTATGTTTTGCAGATTTAGCATGGGTTCAAGAGATCGATGATTGAGACAACAAAAACATTGTTTTGTAAGAAGAAGACATTCTGAATGCTCAACACCCAAGTCCCCATGCCTATTTTTATTTTCTTAATTTAAAAAGGAAAGGATAAGACTTTCATTTTTGTGTATATCATTGGCAAGTTGGCAAGAAGAAGAAGATACATAGATGTAATATTATTATCTAACAAGATTCTTTCTTTTGTTTTGGTTAAACATTCCCTTTTGAATATAAATATTGCAATGCAACAAACTCAATAAGAAAAATCTCAATAAAACAAGAATAATATAGTGTTTTACAACACAACCACACAATAAGTTGTAACTTACACAAATGCCCTCAAATCAAACAGTAAAAACCAGGCTTATTAGACGACCAGAATCCAGAATTCAGAATCTCAACGGTCGATGTAAAAAAAAAAAGCTTAACAGATAAAAGGAGCATTTGCATAACCATCATGGCAATACAAACCTGGCTGCTGAGTAAATCCCTGCTTCTTCAATATCTTCCTTGCTCTAGTAACCATCTCTTTGTTTGTTATCTCACCATCAGTCTCCTCCAATATCTTCTGTATCGCGTTACTCATTGCACCATAAGCCTCACTTGGTTTCCCCGGTGGAGTCGCATCAGCGGATGTCTGATCAGTCTGACATCCACTGATCAATATCCCGCTATCTGGTAGCGGAACAGAACCTCGAGAACCACCGGCGTAAACCTCTTCTTTCCTCCCAACTTCAGTTTGCATCGCGGGTTTCACATAATCCTCATCGTTAAGTTTCCCTTCAAGAAACCCTGAAGCTAATTTCCCAAGCATTCCCATTAATCCACCTTCTCCATTTCCATCTTGCAACTTACCTAATATCACTTTCATGAACTTCTTCACTTTCGGACTCGAATCATCACCAAAAGCATCGAAAAGACTCGGCCTAATCTTCCCGACTTCGATATCATCATTCCCGGTTTGCTGCTTGAGAATATCAATAAGTGTTGGTAAAGGTAAAGACTTAGCTTTGGCAACGATCACTTCTCCATCTTCTAACTCCATCTCCTTAGTCTCAATCTCATCAGCCTCATCTTCTCCTCCCTTCTTGCTTCCTCCAATATGAAACCCTCGAGATTCAATCGCGCCCTCCACTTTGTTCCTCAAGAACTTCCTAAACCCGAACCTCGACGAAGACCCCTCTTCTTCTTCCTCCTCATCCTCTTTCTTAGTACTCTCTCCAATCTGTTCCTTAGCTTCATCAATCAAACCACCACTGTGACAAGAATCCGAAATGATTGTCATTCTACAACCTTGCGGAACTCGGTCCACAAGATCTCTGAAATCATCATCTACAAACATAACAACAACAACTACATTAAAACCAACAAAAAAAAAGCTTCAAGATACCAAGAATCACAGAATCTAAAAACACAAGTATATTCTTATTCCATACTCTTTAATTTCATTTGATCGTTCTTAACACGAATCTTGAATACAGTATCAACAATTATAAACAAAAACTCATCTTCTTATTATCATTACAAGATCAGATCAGAGATCAAAACGTCAAATACTAAAAATCTAATCACCTAAATGCTTAAAAACAGATCGTACACTTAAAAACTCACCGGTAATGAGATTCATGTCGCAAGGAACGATACACTCATCATAACCAGTATCATCATCTTCCCCTGTTTCAGCAGGCAACCTCGTACCATGTCCACTATAATGAACAACGAGAAAGTCACCGGATTCACCAGATCCGACAAGATCCGCGAGAGCCTTACGGATGTTTTTGCCAGTAGGTTTGGGGTATGAATCATCTGTATCGATCAACACGGTGATGTCTTGTTCAGAGAATCCGTAACGTTCGACGAGACATTTGTACATTCGATGAACATCGTTGACGCATCCTCGTAATTCTGCTTTGGTTCCTGGGTAGTTGATTCCGATCAACACTGCCTTTTTCGCCATTGATGAAGAAGAAGAAGATCTGTTTGGATAATAGTAATAATCTTTTCTTCTTCTTTTTGTTCGCGAGAGAGACTAATTCCGACAAAAGTGACGTATATTTTTATGTTCTGTAATAATGATACACGTATTATTTATTTATTTATTCGTGAATTTATTGATTGATGTGTGAACTCGTTTCCACGAATTGGAGCGTAGGATCCAACGTGCAAATGCAATCGGATTCTTAATTTTTTAGAGATTTGGTTATTTAACACAGAAAATAATTGTGATTGGATAAAGTAAACTGTTGAAATTATAAAATGAAACAATAAAAAATATAAAAGGTTTTTTAGTGGGCCAAAAGTGGTCCATTTCTTTTGCATCCACCATATTTTAATTTTTATATATATGTGAATTGCAAAAAATAAACAAAACTGACAGGAGGAGAAACAACGCAAAAAATTTTTGGTGATGTTTATCTCACTCTATAACTCTAATTCAGATCTGATTAGTGAACTTGGATTATTATATTTCATGAAGTTTAACTGGAACATTAACATTGTTATGCTAGTTAATTGAATTCATGAAGTTGATCAGATTGTGAGTATTGTATGAGTGTATATGTTGAGTCTATTTGCAAGTTAGGGATACAGATTTTGTGTTTTCATATGCGTTTACTGTATTAATTTTTGATTTATTGTAATAATTAATAATAGTGATGATAATTTTTTTAAAAGAAATTAGTAAATTGTCATAGGAAATATAGAATTGTCACACTAAACATGACTGGTAACAATATGAAGAAATAGCCGAGCTAAAAAATTTTCCAGTTAGCTTCCTTGGGAAAGTATAGAAGTGGAGATGATGCTGAAATCTGAGACATATATTTCAACTCCTTTCGGCACTCTTCATGATTGCCGGTTTCACTGAAGGAGATCTCCAATGTCTTTAAACACTTTGCGTTAGCGAGAATGTACCTCACTAGTTGTTTCTCATTTTTCGTTCCTCTATAGTCATTCCACCTAAACAACTCTAGATGAGAAGATAAGCATTCAGGAATAGTACTCGGTGGATTCCAAGAAGATGGAAGACATCCAACTTCAGCTTCCTGATACCAAAACATTTAGTTTTAATATTTAAGTTCATCAAAACTAGATGTGCTTAAATTTTTTTAAAGATGAGGGTACTTACAGCAGTGATGATCCCAAGAGTTTTCAGTTTAGGAGAATTTTGAAGAAAACAAGTAAGTGGTTCCAACCAACCTACTGGATTGATAAAACAAATGTATAACTCTATGAGCCGAGAGAACATAACAGCGTTACAACCGGCAACCTACAGTAAAAGACAAGATTAGTAATTGACCAAGCAAGCAACAAGGAACAAAGGAGATAGGGCTCGGGGATGTGTAACCGGTACCATTAATTCGCTAAAAAACAAGCACACACGTCTGGTGGAAGAAAGAGATCTCAGAAACGTTTCATCAGTTGCAGATCCAACGCGGATGTATGCGTTGTCAAGACAAGGCATATTCTGTATCAAACAATGATCATTAAGATCCAAGTCCAATTCTGTTAAGGCAGGGCAATCTAGTAACAATGACGTAATGTAGTCTTTCTTTTCCTCTTCCTCTTCCTCTAGCACATTCATATAATAAAACGTTTTCAGTGAAGAAACTTTCACGGTAAAGATTATCAAGTTGTCATCTTCATGTCGCTCCACATTCATATGCTCGAGAACAGGGGAACTTGATAAAAGACATGCAAGAGAATCTTGGTCTTTGTACATCACTTTGGAAAGTTCAAGATATAAGAGAGATGGTAAGCTAGCCGAGGAAGAAACATCCACGAGAATCTTGTTGGATAGAGTTAAAGAAACGAGCGTGTCACATTTGTAAAGGCTCATAGGTAAGCTCGTGGGCTCTGCTTTCCAAAGTAGCTTCAAATCGAACCTAATGAAACTGCGATTAACTGCCTTCTCAACTAACTTTCCGACATCTACGTGGTCAACAGGACATTGTAGACCTAGTTCCACACTTAAGATTCTTAGTTTTGGTGCCTTATGGAGTTGAAGTGACTTGTCAATAAAGCACCCAACGCTCTTGCTCCCGTCCTCAACTTTGAAGATGAGGTTAGTCAGCATCGTCCACACATAACGCCATCGTTTGGACAAGATGGAAGTGGACACTGCATCTTTTGTCGGGACGTAGAGCAAGATCGCCACTAGCAAATCGTCTGGCAAATCACATATTGTCTGACAACTTTCAGTTTCTGTATGATCATCACTTGATCGATCCATTGCCAATGGAACTTCCCTCTTACTTCTTTCTCGTCGCTAGAAACAAAAAAAACCCTAATCTATAGAGAACTTTATAAATTAATAAATTTTTCCCTTTCCGAATTGGGCCAGAGTAAAAAATGATTAATTTCCATAAAATAATAAGATAATAATTTTTTCTGAAACCCGGTCCCACTAATAACATATTATGAATATTATGCATATATATATAAGTATATATTATATCTCTAAAATAATTTACTAAAATATGATTCAAATGTTGCTTCTTTTTTCTTGAAGTTTGAATCTCGTTGGAGCTCATCTCTAATTTTTTTTATTGCATAAAATTTCATGTTGTTGTCTTTTCTATTCAATTATAAAAAGTTTATGAAGAGTTCTAGACGCAATTATTGCTTTCTTATGCATAACTACTTACAAAGGTATTGTTATCTCGTCTTCAACTTCATCATCAACATTTAGGGTTGTGGCTCGAACTTCTTCTAAACCCCACAACCCTAAACTTCAGAGCAAGTATCATTTTCTCTTGGATAGTCAAGCAGGTTATCGATATTCATTTTATTCCGATAACCAAGATTATTAATCAAAACTTTAAATTCATGAATGATCTTTTCAGTAGCTGACCAATCTTCTAAACTCTTTGATAAGCCATTCCCTTAACGAGTTTGCAGTGTCGGAAACAATTTGCTATTGTCTCTTGTAGTATATTAACTGTCCAAACCGAGACTCGGAAAATGATAACAAAAGCATAATGAGGTTTAAAAAAAAAAAGATATGAAATATGTAAACTATAATATTTCTTATTTTGTTTTTTAAAAATAAACTAAATTTATCTATAAATTAATAATTATTAATTTATACGATTAATTAATATCTTTGTAAATTAATAAATTTTTAAAATTCCAACATTATTAATTTATAGAGGTTTTACTGTAATTTTTTTCTATTAATTATGAAATAAATATTTTTTGTGCATACAATTTTTATTTTTAGAAAAAGAACTTGCCGAATTAAAAAAAGCAAAGTTGCTACAAAACAAAACATAACATTGTAGGCTGTAGACTGTAGCAATCGATTTCAAAATATTGGGCCTTTTTCCCCAAAAAAATATCTAAAACTGTGATCCAAGTAATAAGGTTTTAAAAAAACAGTCAATCAATTTTCACATCTTCATCACCTGAAATTATAATATTCAGTACAGTCGTTTTTGACGATCTATCACTTCTTTTATTACTGTACACCGATTTGTTTTGTATGATGATGTTAAATCTCCCTGAAATAAAGACCAAAAGAGTAAAAAAAAATCTGTCTTTTTCCAGAACATGTTCCAATTTGTCTGTCTTTGATTTTTCATCGTGTCACAAGCTTGGATATAGAACCAGATTCATCACGTGGCCTATATATAATAGTTTAAGGTTATAATATTGTATAACCATATATAAGATGTAGCCTTCACCATTGAATCAATAAAAAATTCTTTCTCAACTCTTAAGGTTTCTGTTATGATATTAGAACTCACAGAGGATCTAAGTTAACGATCTTGAATTCTATTTTCATTCTTTTCTCTTCATCTTTCGAGATTAAAATTTCTTTATTTATATTTATGGGTAACGAAACTCCACCAACGAATTCCTCTGTCTCTCAACCGGTCAAAAGGGTTGAAGATTTGCACCGTAGAATCTCGCCGTACGACCTTGCCGCTGGAGATAATCCGGGAATCCTCATATCTCGACCACAATTGAAGGGACCTAACTACGATGAGTGGTCTACAAACGTTCGCGTGGCTCTGCAAGCAAGAAAGAAATTTGGATTGGCCGATGGATCTATTCCGCAACCAGACGGTGATTCTGAAGACCATGAATATTGGTGTGCCAATAATGCTTTGGTATTGTCCTGGATCAAGCTTACCATTGATGAAGCTTTCTGTTCCACCATCCCGAGAATTGATGATGCTTGTAGTCTCTGAACTATATTGCAAAACGCTTTGCTGTAAAAAACAAAAAAAGGGTGAAGAGATTAAAAGCCGAGCTCGCAAATTGCAGACAACATGGCGCTGCGGTTGAAGCCTACTACGGTAAACTCACCACTCTATGGAAGAATATGGCCGATTACCAATAAGCCAAAACTATGGAATATATATAGCAAGACAACAAGAAGAAGATAAACTTCATCAATTCTTGATGGGTTTATATAAAGCTTTGTATGGACACGTGAAGTCTAATTTGTTGTCGAGAACTCCCCTGCCTTCACTGGATGAAGCTTACAATGTCATTACTCAAGACGAGGAATCTAAAGCCTTAGCTCGTATGCACGAAGAACGAGTAAACGGTGTTAGTTTTGTTGTCCAATCTCAATACAAATCTCGGCCTTCTCAAGATGCTCGGGTTGGAAAAGGGACTTGCACTATCTGTGGACGCAACAATCACATCGCAGACAACTGTTTTCGTAAGATTGGGTACCCTCCTTGGTACAATGAACGAACTCGGTCACGAGGCAATACTGTCCCAAGAGAACCTAGTTCCTCCTCCGGACTTCTCCCCACACCTTCTTACGGCAAAACTCCAGAAGCCTTGCGTGCAAATCATGTCTCGGCCTCAACAGAAGTAGCTCGAACTTCCTCCTCTACTCTTGCTGGTTCCCCTATTACAACGGCTGATAGACTTGGTTTAGCGTTCGATGACAACCACCAGAAAACTCTGGTTTATATGCTCAACGAACGGAGAAGCGGTTATAATCCTTCACCTTCAAGTATGTTATGTTTTGAATCTTGGATAATAGATACCGGAGCTTCAAATCATATGATTGGTAGTATCGATTATTTGTCTGATGGTTATGATATGGTACCAATGATGATTAAGCTTCATGATGGAAGATTTACTTTCTCTTATAAACGTGGGAAAGTGTGTTTGGGTACTTCTCAGACTCTTCATGATGTTTTCTTCGTTGACGGCCTTCATTGTCACTTAGTCTCAGTATCACAGCTAACCCGAGACAGTGGATGTATTTTTCAAATTTCTGATAGAATTTGTGTTGTTCATGATCGCATAACACGGATCCTAACTGGGGCATGTGAACAACTAAATGGGCTCTATTTCTTAAAAGGAATGGAAGAAGTCGCGGCAGTGTTGCAAAAAACTTCATAACTAATGGAGCGTTGGCATAGTCGTCTCGGACATCCCTCTGTTCAAGCTTTACAATTATTGAAAATTTCTGATTTAAGTAGTGGTGTTTTTTCATTCTAAAGCATGTGATATTTGTTATCGTAGGAAGCAAACACGAGAATCTTTTCCCTTAAGCAGTATTAAAACGACTATGGTTTTTGAGTTAATTCATTGTGACTTATGGGGTATTTACTGTACAACTTCTAACTGCGGTTCACAGTACTTTCTTACTATAGTTGATGACTACTCACGAGCTGTATGGATTTATCTTTTGTCTTCTAAACAAGAAGCACCTCGTCAACTCAAAGCCTTTATCGCCTTAATTGAACGACAGTTTCATACTCAAGTTCGCACACTTCGAAGTGACAATGGTTCTGAATTTGTGTATTTAACAGATTTTCTCACAGAAAAAGGAATTATCCATGAGACATCATGCGTTGGGACTCCTCAACAAAATGGTCGAGTGGAACGCAAACATCAACATTTTCTGCATGTAGCTCGTTCTCTTCGGTTTCAGGCATCTCTTCATGTTGAATTCTGGAGCTATTGTGTTTTTGCTGCTGGATACTTAAATAATCGCACACTGACGCCAGTTCTTGACGGTAAAACACCATTTGAGCTACTTTACGACAAACCTCCTCCACTTAATTACCTTCGTGAATTAGGATGTTTGTGTTACGTCCACAACCAAAAACATGATATTGATAAGTTTGCTTCTCGTGGTTTTAAATCGATTTTCCTTGGGTATCCTTTTGGTAAGAAAGGTTGGAGAGTTTATAATCTTGACACTGGAAGCGTCTGTCTCCCGTGACATAATTTTTGTGAAACAGAATTTCCATTTTCATCTTATGTTGTGTCATCGTCTTATCTACCTTTGGCCTGGAATTTTTCGACTCTTCTCCCATCTACTATGATCTCCCTGACATGCCCTTTCCGTCTTCATCATTTTTTGTTCCCGTCCCGCTCACTTCTTCTTCTCCGTCGCACATACCACACGATCCTGCTGAAATTTATGTTCCGTCTCCGGATGATGCTCTGCCTCCACCTCCATGTCGTGATGATGACCCTCCGATAATGGATCATGTCTCTTCTTCCTCTTCTCCTCCGGCTACATCGTTTTCGCTCAATCCACTTTCCTCTTTCGGACTTGAGCATGAAATTCTCGGTCGTGGTTATAGAGTTTTTCGTCCACCTACTAAGTTGGCCGACTATGTTACTACTCTGCTCTATAATCCCTATCTTACAAATACTCCATATCCTATCGCTAATTTTGTGTCTAGTGCATAATTCTCATAAAGTTATCAAGCCTATTTCTACGTCATTACTTCAGCTTTTGAGCCTAAACACTACAAGGATGCCATTCTTGATGAACATTGGCGTGGTGCTTTTGTGGATGCGATTGATGCTTTGGAAGACCAAGGTACATTCACAGTTGTTGATCTTCCTCCTGGCAAAACAACTATTGGTTGCAAGTGGGTCTTTCGACTAAAGTTAACGCTGATGGCACTCTTCAATGACACAAAGCTCGCTTGGTGTTTCTTGGCAACACAAGGGATTGATTATAATGAAACTTTTGCTCATGTGGCTGATATGATAACAGTTCAGGCGTTTCTTCAAAAAATGGTGTCTATGAATTGAGCCGTCTATCAAATGGATGTTCATAATGCTTTTCTACATGGAGATTTGGATGAAGAAGTCTATATGCAGTTTCCATTTGGTTTTCATACTCATGATAAAAACAAGTTATGTCGTGTCCACAAATCACTTTATGGCCTTAAGCAAGCTCCTCGCTGTTGGTATGAGAAACTCGCATCTGCTCTTACTGATTATGGTTTTAAACATAACAAGAAAGATTACTCGTTGTTTATTTATGACTGGGATGATGTTTGTATTCATGTCTTGGTTTATGTTGACGATTTGATTATGGCTGGGAATACTCAAGAGGCTCTTGATGTGTTCAAACACTATTTAAGGGATTGTTTTAGTATGAAAGATCTAGGTATTTTGTGTTATTTATTGGGTATTGAAGTCGCTCGCAGCCCTGCTGGTATGTACTTATGTCAACGGAAGTATGCATTGGATATCATGGTTGAAACTGGTTTTCTTGGAGCTAAACCTGCTGCTTTTTCCCTCGAGCAGAATCACAAACTTGCTTTGTCCGGTGGGAAGTCCCTCACAGATCCTACTCGCCATCGTTGTTTGGTTGGTCGTTTGATTTATCTCGGTAACACTCGACCAAAGCTCTCTTGTGCTATTCATATTGTCTCTCAGTTCATGCATGATCCGAAGTCGGCTCATTGGGACGATGCTCTCCGCATTGTTCGTTATCTCAAGAATTGTCCTAGACAAGGTATCTTATTGTGTGCAGACACGAATCTGCTTTGTGTGACTCCGATTATTCTGGAAGTATAGGATTTTTTTTTCTAAAACTCAAATGCAAAATTAGTAGTATAATTTAGTTACAAAATATAATTAAGATAAATACAATATTTCCAATCTTACATGAATCAACTTATATTGCCAAGAAGAGTTTGATAATTTTATCTATCGTATGATGTAAAACTTCGTAGCATATGAGTTACTAGACATATTTTTACATGAAAATATTAGAAATGTGTTACAAATGTAAAATATTAAAAGAACTACTAAAAATTTGTTATCAATAATATGATATTATTAAAAAAACTGTTATAGTTAGGAATATAGCAGTTTGTTTAGTAATACCATGTTATTGATAACAAATTTTAAGTAGTCATTTTAATATTTGGCGTTTATAACATATCTCCAATGTTTTTATGTTAGAATATATCCAATAACTAAACAATACTCCCTCTGTTCCGGTATATAAGATGTTTTAAATAAAATCACGTTGTTTAAGAAATTTTGAAACAAAACAAAACATCATTTAATAAATTGTTAATAATATATTTTAACCAATAAGAAGAAAGACTGCAAAATTTTAAAGAAAAAATATCCAAAATTTTAAAAATTTAAATAGAAACTTGTAAAACATCGTATAAAATGAAACAAAAAAAAGGCAAGTGAACAACTAGATTACTAGAATATTACTAAGGAAAAAAATCAACAAAAGTACAGTTTTGTTTTTATTATGTTGCATTATCTTATTTGTTTAGAAAAAAAAATTGTGGGACCAAGCACAAAAAAAAATCAAGTGAGATTTTTTTTAATTTTTATTTTATTTACTTTAATCACAAAAATAATAGACCATTTTGGTCATTTTACTTATCATGATTTATAATATAAAATATCAAGGGCATTTGATAACAAAACTTGGTACGGTGATTTAGCATTTGAGAACAAAACTTCACCATATTTTGATCATGTAGACTGCGTAGATTAGGTTTTGTATAAATTGATTTCGGTTTAGTTATTTAAGTGGTTTATTATTTGAATTTTTATAAATTTGTTTTCTTCTGAAAGAAACCGTAAAAGACCTTCCATAAAATATGGTGAAGATGACATATGTTCAATTGCACTCGCCTAGCTTATTTGGTACACTCCACCACAAGTTTAATCATAACTCGGGTTAGCTTCTCTATGGGTAGGGATGTCAATTGGGCCCTCGGCCCGCGGATCAAACCCGTTTAGGATGTTAGCGGAGCGGGTATGGACCTACATTTTTCAGCCCGTTTAGAAGTGGATCTCGCTGGCCGGACCGTCTACATCTGCAGGCGCACTTGGGCCAGTCTAAAGATCCGCGGACTCGCGGGCCACTCACAAAAATTATATGTTTTATGGGTCTTTGTTAAAACAGACAAACCTAACAACATATAAGTTCAAATCAGTCCAACATATTTCGGCAAATAGCAATTACACCAATCCACAAACAAAATATTGCATTCATTTTACTACAATCTGACCCTTCTTACATAAAAAAGTTCCAAACTAGCAATGAAAAAATCTGATTATGCGAGCCGTCAAAAGTAACACAACAAAAAACAAAAAACAAAGAACAACTTCAAACTTGATTCATCTTTAGTCTACTTTACTCCATCTTCAATTTTGAACATATTATCCTTTAAATGTCGCCACGATAATTGTTAACAACAACGATTATTAACCAATTAATCGTCATGGTCAAGTTGAAAATAACGAAAAGATAGACTGTCTATCATAACGCTCTTTGAATGGTTCATACAATTGCATTTGCAGATGTCACCCCACCAATGAGAATTTACATAAAAGAGTTGTACAACTTGTAAGCGAAAGAATTAGATGAAATAGAACAAACACATGGAAAGCTTTTTACATGTTTCATGAATTGGAAAAGCTTGATTTTAAACATGAATCCTCTTTTATTTAGACTACGAGACATGATTTTGATCATAAAACTTTAAAAAATGTGCTAAAGATCATGGTTCAAATCCAATGTTAAGACCTTGGTCCACGACATAACTTTGATCCCCTCATCAATCTTATTTGTCACCCATACCTTAATCTTTGGTATACATTTGTATCGTAACAACACCGACAGTTTCTCCTCTCTTACAACAGACAGAGAAGCAATATCATAACCACGATACTGATAGGGAAGAGGCACAAGTCTAGACGATTTCTCCGTTGAAAAATCGAATCGGAGCAAGGACAGACCACTCTACCAATATGCTTTATCTCTAGCAAATAAGTAAGGATCTCCCTTAAAAAACACAATGTGATCAGTGTATCCATCAGTACAGCCTGACACATCATAATCAACAATCCTCCAGAAATTAGAGTTAAAATTGTAGATTTCCGAACCTTCGTTAGCACGAGTAAAGCTCAAAATTTTTCGTTTTTTGTCGTTGTTATGTTGTTTTATACAATCAAATTATTCAGTTTAAGTGTGTTATTTAAGTTCTAAGATCTAAGAATCTAAGTCTATGTTTAAACAGACACATTTGTTTTCTTGTTCTCTGTTTAAACAGACAAGTTTTAACAGACAAGCTAAACAGAATTAGGCAACTCATTTAGACCTGCGAGCATGCCTATATATCCACATAGACTAGCGGGGCGGGTGCGGGCCTCGATATTATGGACCGTGACCCGCAGCGAGCCAGTCTGCAAGACCCGCAAAAATGACTGGACCCACGGTGGACAGCCCCTTTGGGTGCGGACCAGTTTGTCTAAGAGCATCTCCATTGAAGATCCTTGACAAATTGCTTAGGATATATTAAAAAATTGTGTGTATAAAAATAATAATATTTAAATAGATAGGTTGCTTAAAATTTTAAGCAATCTACTCCAAAGTTTTTTAAATAGATAATTTTGGAGTGAATTGCTTAAGTTTGAAACAACTCATCTATTTTAAAATCATTACTTTTACACATATAATTTTTTAATATATTCTAAACAACTTACTAAGAAACATGGATGGAGATGGTCTAACATTCCTACCTATGGACATGAATAATTTAATTTTCTTACGGGTCCCTACAATATAATATATATATATATATATAACCTACGATATTTTAACACTACATGTTTCTGTGGTCTGTTGGTTGAATTCATCTCAGTAAACGGAACCGTCGTGAGTTAGAAGCCAGCGTTAAAGATATTTTTTTTAACAACTTCGTGCCGTTTTCAAGAGCAAAAAGGGTGTGTGTTTGCCACGTTTTGCGGGGGGTTATATTCTTCAATTTCTTATTTTTTGGAAAGCCATCCTCTTCATCTTCAATTGTAGAAACGTGATAAAATGGATAATTAAAAATCATATTATACCGCTTCTTACCGGATTAAAATGATTAAATTATGTATCAAATTTATGTATTAACGTTTTAAATCAAATTTTGTTCATGATAAAAAATATTGGAGTTTTTAATACTAACCCTTTCGGGAAGGAAAAAACCTACATATAGTTCATAATATAGTAGTACTAGTATATAGTACATATGAACATAAGCCGTAATCAAGTGATATAAAATTATTAAAACCTACATAATCGCATTCATTGAAAATTCAACATCATATCATGCAATAACAATAATCGAAATCTCATAAATCTTAGCCATAAAACGTTCAAGATAAACTCAAATCTCATAAATCTTCAGGAACTATAATAAAGCTTCTAGGAGTCATAAAGTCAATGAACATGATAAAGTTCATATTTCTAATAAGGTCGGAAGATATATTCAGAGAAGAAAACCTAGAACTTGCGAACTGGGTCGTGATGCCTAGTGTTTTTACTGAAAACTCTGTCTTCTCGCCTAAGACGAATCTGCCTCTGTCCTCCAGGATAGGCAGAGGAAACTCAAGAACCCTCTCCAAAGTAGAAGACGAGATGCTTTTCATAGCATCTTGGAGTTTTACCTGCAACAAACAGAAGAATATAAAAAAAACATCAGATAACCAATAAAATTACTATGAATTTAAGATCCTTCCAATATGGGTAAAGCAGCAGAGTCAATTGTTAAGTCCATCAGGTAAAAGACATCAACAGAAGTAGACAGCAACTATTATTATTTGGTTTAAATTACTAAAGATCCCTCCAAATATGGTCAAAGTAGCAGAGTCGATTGTTCAGTCCATCATATAAAAGACATAACCACATGCAGACAGCGACTATCATTATTTGGTTCAGATTACTATGAATTAAAAAATCCTCCAAATATGGGCAGAGTAGCAGAGTCAATTGTTAAGTCCATCAGATAAAAGACATCACAACATGTAGATAGCAACTATTATCATTTGAAACCAAGAGATGAAGCCATAGGGAAACAGACACTAACAGTCTGGAAACTCATATAAAAGACATCACGACATGTAGACAGGAGCAATTATCATTTGAACCCAAGAGATGAAGCCACAGGGAAACAGACACTAACAGTCTGCCCATTTAGAAAGCAACTCAGATAAAAGACATCACCAAATGTAGACAAACTCTAATCATTCGAATTCCACTCAGGCATAAATCTCCAGATAATCCAAGAGATGAAGCCATAGGGAAACATTAGTTCTCACGTATATGTAGTGATATAATCCAAGAGATGCTATGCTTACTATTAACAAATAAAAGATACACATACCATGTTCTTGAGAAGTGCAACAGCCTTGTATCTTGAAACGTGGTCTTCATCAACAACTGTGAGCAGCTTCTTACCAACGACCCTGAGATGAGAGGCCATTCCAAAAACAAACTCTGAAGCATGATTCTCTTGGAGAGGTGAGAGGGGAGTGATGATATGACCAGCAACTGCAGCTTCAAGCTCTCCAAGGTTCGGTATGGCCACATCACCAGATTTCACCACGCTCTTCAGCAGAAGAAGAAGTTCATGAGCCAGATTTTTGCTGTAGGAGCTCGCGGGAGTGAAGTGTACAACGGTGTCGAGTGATTCTGCCAAACCGGTCATCAACATCTGCAATAATCATCATCGACAACACACACACACTAGATCTGAGTATCCATGACACACACAAAAAAGAAGAAGCTAAAGCTACATAGACGAACGCATACGACGACGATCGATCAAGTTTACTAGATTTCGCATGGACGAACACATATGAAGACGATGATACAACATTTGATCAAGATTCCGAAATAACAAAAGCTAAAGCTAGTTCGACGAAAATCACATTCTAGAACTGAGAAATGAGGAACGAATCGATACCTGAAGATCTGGAGCCACCATTGTTGTTCGCGCGAGAGAGAGAGTTCGAGAATTTGCTTTTCTGCTGAATGATTTGGGATCTCGCTTTGCGATCACTCGCTAGGGATTGTTACTAAAAGTGTACGACTCGGACGCGGATTGATGACGTGTCCACGGCGTTTCCCTCCTCTTCTGCTTTCCTAACCGGATTTCTATGCTCCTGCTTTGGTCTTGGAATCAAACCGGTTCTTCTTGAAGGTATCACATCTTGATTTGGTCTTGGCATCAAACCGGTTCTTGATTGTATCAACATCTTGATTTGGTCTTGGCTTCAAACCGGTTCTTGATTGTATCAGATCTTGATTTGGTCTTGGTATCTCCTCTTGTTGTATCACATCTTGATTTGGTCTTGCCAGCAAACCGGTTCTTGAATGTATCTCCTCTTGTTGCTTTGGTCTTGGTATCGAACCGGTTCTTCTTGATTGTATCAGATCTTGATTTGGTCTTGGCATCAAGCCGGATCTTCAATTGGTCTTGGTATCTCCTCTTGTTGTATCACATCTTGATTTGGTCTAGGCAGCAAACCGGTTCTTGAATGTATCTCCTCTTGTTGTTTTAGTCTTGAAGGTATCTCCTCTTGTTGCTTTGGTCTTGAAGGTATCACATCTTGNTATCTCCTCTTGTTGCTTTGGTCTTGAAGGTATCACATCTTGCTTTGGTCTTGGTATCGAAACGGTTCTTGAAATACCTTCAAGAAAAAACAAGAAAAGCTCAACTGTCTCAAGAAGAGAATTCTTGGATTATGGAATTCATGAAAAGAACAAGAAGAATCCATTTTTTCAGATCTCAGACACAGAGAGGAGAAAGAAAGAAGAGAAGACACGACAGGGAAGAGGAGATCTGTAGAAAGAAAAAGATAAGTTTCTTTTTTTTTTTTT
>OVAP01000169.1:28106-44574 GCA_900406295.1 Aurinia saxatilis | reverse complement strand
ATATTGTTCCAAGGCCTCCGTTTTTTGTAGATCAGAACTACTTGAACCAACCTTTTGGTATGTGGCATGGTCCAATTCTAGTCCCAGGTCAAGCAAACCAGATGATTCCTATTCTTGGTCCAGGTCAAGTTCCAATGTGGCCAATGATGTACAGTCAGCAGCGAGGCCAGATGGTTCCCAATATTCTCCCAGTTGAAGCTCCAATGAGGCCGAGGAGGATGCACAATCAGCAGATGGTTCCAAATCTAGTTCCTGGTCAAGCTCAAATATGGCCATGGATGTTCAATCAGGAGCTGTATCAGATGGTTCCAAATCTAGTACCAGGTCAAGCTCCAATATGGCCAGTGACGTACAACCAGCAGCAAGTTCCTAATGTAGTCCGAGGTCAAGCTCCAGTGTCAGCAAGGATGCACAACCAGCAACAAAACCAGATGGTTCCAGGGGTCGTAAGATGTCAAGCTCCAATGAGACCAATGTTAAACAATCAGCAGGAGGTCCAGATTGTTATTCCCAAATGAGGCAGCAGCAGCATGGCCTAAGCTGGATCAGGAATAATTAGCAAAGCAAGCTTAGGTAAAACAACACTTGGCACTTGTTTCTGCTGATATTCTCTCCCAAAATTTTAGTCAAAAGATTTTATTAAAAATTAGAAGATGGTTGTGACGAAATTTTNAGCAGCAGCAGCTATTAGCAAAGCAAGCTTATGTAAAACAACACTTGGCACTTGTTTCTACTGATATTCTCTCCCAAACTTTTAGTCAAAAGATTTTATTAAAAATTAGAAGATGGTTGTGACGAAATTTTAGTTTTAATCAAAATTTCAGCATACCAAAGTTTTATTCATAACTGACCAAGGATTTGTTAGTGATAAGACTCAATCTAAGATCCCTCCATAATCTCAGCTAACTTACATAATCGTTATCTACTCAAAATCCTAACTATCCAAACACTAATCAAATGATCTAAATTAACACTAAACCGACGTTAATTAACCGGTTTACAATGAACCGAAACCAAAAGAAGTTTCATTTCCAAAAAACTTCTTCACCTGCAGCGTCTCGGTTCTTAAAATTTCCGGTTTAAATGTGATTCGTTCCGGTTTAGTTAGATACATATATAACAGAGACTCTGGAGCTTAAAACCCCTAAAAGTTTCCTAGTTTCGCTTCTTCTTCTTCTTCCTCTTCCTCCATCGCTCTCTCTCTCTCTTTTTGGCGCAATGGCTGTGTTTGAAGAAGCAGAAGTGAATCAAGATGATCAGAATCTGGAATCATCGAAAACCCCTCTCGATGATGCTTCGTCTTCTACTTCATCGGAGTTTTCTACCACCGATTGGTATCTTTGTTATGAATCAGGTAACGATGAAAACGAAGTCGGTAGATTCGACGAAGGTGCTAATTTTATCTCCGATTGGGTTGTTTCTGAGGAGGACTCTAGTTCATCGGTATATGATGACGACTATCCAGTCACTATCGCTTCACTCCCTGTTGGATTCGTTCTTTCGGTAATTTCTTTAAACCCTAATTTTGTGTTGGATAGGTATCGGAATTGCTCTGTTTTAGACCTAGGAGAGGAATAAGGAGTTATTTGTGTTTGTGTATGAAATTGATGTGTAATTTGTGATGTAGGTGAAAGACAAGCAAGTTGTAGTTGAGGGTAAAGGAAAGCATTATCTGTTGAGTATTGGTTCGTTTCTGTGGATTACTGAGACTAGAGATCCATTGGGTTATGTCGATGAGTTTTTTGGGACTGTGGAGAAGCCTTGCTTTAGTGTGAGTCTCAAATCAGAGAGCAAAGTACCCCAAGGGATTCGTCAAGGTACTCAAGTCTCGCTTATTGTTGCTGCGGATACTAGTAGACGGGGAAAGAAAGGGTTTGATGCTTCCTTGTTTGGAGATGCTGTTGATGAGATTGAGGTGTCAGATGATGACAAAGAAGCTGAGTGCAAGACAATGGATTGTGAAGAGAAAATTGATGACAAGGTTTTGGATTTCGGAGGAGATTCTAAGAAGCCAGAGGCAGAACAACCCTTACCTTCTGACACTCAAACAGGTGGTCTGGTTCCTCAGCAGCCTCAACCATTGCCTCAGATGGGTACATTTGATGCACTAGTGGGACCTGAGACTAATCAGCCAAAGCGGTACCAACCTCCAATGTTTAAACAGATGGGGATTATGCCCACTCCGGTCCCAGCTCAAGCTCCCGAAAGGATGATGCCAATGAGGTATACACCAAGGCATATGAGGAATGGCTTTATCAACCCACAGCCACCCTTTGGCTTGCACCAACGTTATCAGAGCGGAGCATCATGGCGTGAGATGAAACCCAGTCCCTATGCTCCTCAGTACATACAGCTCCCAATGCCGCCACTACCACAGCCTCAGAGGTTGAACGCTGGACTGTCTTCTGACCGTGGAGGGAGGTCGAACCACCGTGGTGGAGGAACTGGCTTCCTAGGAAGAGGTCGAGAGCTCCCTCAGCCTAGGTAAAAACACTACTCGACATGGTTTTCATGTTTTCTGGACATAGTTTTCGTGCTTTTTTTTTTTTCTTTAACGAATTAGAGAACAAACATTTTTTTAGTTGATTCTATTTAAAAGTTATGATCTTTCTCTATCGTTTTAATTTTAACAAATTGACCATCACCAAAGTTTTCTTCACATTATGTATGTGTAAATCACGCACCTGTCACGCGCGCGTGAGCTATGGGTCAATTTCAACATCGGTCACGCGACTTGTTGCTCGTGTGGCGCGTGTTGTGTCAACAAGTTTCAGGTTCAAGTTCAACTTTCAACGCTTACTTTAAAGAGGTATTCAACCATTAATTAAGGTAAAATCCCATTAAGACCAGAACATGATTTAAATCTATAAATCAGATTTGATTTTGCCAACAATTTAAGCTATCTCTGCTCTAATCAAACCTCAATCTTAAATTAATCACCCTTTTTTTGGTTTCTTCTGTAACTATTTCCAATGCGTCTGTTTCTCATTCTGTCTTCAATTCACTCCAGAATCTTCTTCTAAATTCACAAANCTCTGTAACTCTATTTCCAATGCGTCGGTTTCTCATTCTGTCTTCAATTCACTCCAGAATCTTCTTCTAAATTCACAAATCGGTTTCTCCATTCAACTTTCTTCTTCGGGAGATTTCATTTCTTGATATGTACTTTCTCTGTAAAGCTGCAAGAAGAAGACCCAATTTCTTGTGCAGACATCTGTCTTAGTCCAAGAACTTGTCTTGTTATGTTTTTTTAAAAGGAGGCAAGACTTAAACTTTAAGCATTGCTTTGGGTTCTTGAACTCGATTTAAGGCATTAGATCTGACTCAGCTTTGGACTAAACAAGCTATTTTTCCTCCTGCCATGCCAAAAGCAATCAACAGTAAAAACCCTTTTCTTTTTGTTCGGTTGGTGCATTGGTTGTTGGTATTCTCTTCTTATCAACTTTCGTCTTCTATTAATTAGCTATTTGAGAGGAGGGTCTTTGTCATTTTCAATTTAAACATAGCTGAAGAAAAACTCTGCTGCAATATCTCTATTGGATCGTTTCTAAAATCCTGGTAATCTCTATCAACCCTTGTCTTTATTCGTACAGTTCTGTAATGTAAGTTTATTAGATTTGGTAGGAGAAGTGAAGATTCTGTTTTCTTAGGGGAATGAAGAAAGTCTATAGGAAGCTGGTGTGGATTAGACACTCAGGGTTCAGGGTTTTCAGAGACAGGAAATGGATGTTCCCGTTTCTAGCAAGCTTGGTTTTGTCGGTTACTCTCTTAATGTCTGTCATTTTTCTCCAACTGGACACTTCTTATGTGGAGGAACCATTGCTTTTTGATAATGTCTCGGAAGAGTCAAATGAATACTTTGTAGAATCACATTTGAGAAAGTCTTTGAATCCAATGAGAAATTCGAATTCCTCAAAGGTTCCCAGGTTAGCTTATCTGATCTCGGGGACGAAAGGTGATAGTCAGAGGATGATGAGGACTTTGCAGGCTGTGTACCATCCAAGAAATCAGTATATTTTGCATTTGGATCTTGAAGCTCCTCCTAAGGAAAGGCTAGAGCTTGCAATGTCTGTGAAGAGTGATCAGACTTTCCGTGAAGTTGAGAATGTTCGCGTTATGTCTCAGTCTAATCTGGTTACCTATAAAGGCCCTACCATGATTGCTTGTACGCTTCAGGCCGTGGCGATTTTGCTTAAAGAGAGCTTGGATTGGGATTGGTTTCTCAACCTTAGTGCCTCAGATTATCCTCTCGTGACACAAGATGGTTAGTCAACTCAAATTCCTTCATATCAGTGATTTTGGATTGAATTTTGATGTTTTGGTCTTTGATAGATAGCACTGGCTTCTTTACTTCCTGATTCTGCAGATTTGTTGCATGTCTTCTCTAATTTGTCTCGGAGTATCAATTTCATTGAACATATGAGACTCACCGGGTGGAAACTGTAAGTAGAAACTGTGAAAGTAACAACAAACTAAATGTCCCTGAAATAAGGAAATAAGATTTGCTTCTCATGGTCTTTTGAAGGAACCAGAGGGCGAAATCTATCATTGTTGATCCTGGCTTGTACCTATCGAAGAAAACCGACATTGCTTGGACTACGCAGCACAGATCAATTCCCACTGCTTTTAAGCTCTTCACTGGTTAGCTAACATCTTCAACTCAACATTACATAATTCAGTTTCCTATTAGGATAGTGAGGAGATCATATACCTGTCTTGGCTTTTATCTTGCAGGCTCAGCGTGGGTAGTTCTGTCTAGGTCTTTTCTTGAATATTCAATCTGGGGATGGGATAATTTCCCGAGAACGATCTTAATGTACTACACCAACTTTGTATCTTCCCCGGAAGGATATTTCCACACAGTCANAGAGATCATGTACCTGTCTTGTCTTTTATCTTGCAGGCTCAGCGTGGGTAGTTTTGTCTAGGTCTTTTCTTGAATATTCAATCTGGGGATGGGATAATTTCCCGAGAACGATCTTGATGTACTACACCAACTTTGTATCTTCCCCGGAAGGATATTTCCACACAGTCATATGCAACACCGAAGAGTTCAAGAGCACCGCGATTGGGCATGACCTACACTACATCTCTTGGGGATATCCTCCAAAGCAACACCCAAACTCTCTGTCAATAAAGGATTTCGACAAGATGGTCGAAAGTAAAGCCCCCTTTGCTCGAAAGTTCCACAAGGATGATCCTGTATTAGACAAGATTGATAAAGAGCTCTTAGGCCGCACTCACCGATTCTCCTCAGGAGCTTGGTGCGTTGGTAGCTCGGAAAACGGCGCTGATCCATGCTCTCTTCGAGGCAATGACTCGGTTTTGAGAGCTGGCCCCGGTGGTGAGAGGTTAAAGGAGCTTGTTCAGACACTTTTATCAGANAATTGATAAAGAGCTCTTAGGCCGCACTCACCGATTCTCCTCAGGAGCTTGGTGCGTTGGTAGCTCGGAAAACGGCGCTGATCCATGCTCTGTTCGAGGCAATGACTCGGTTTTGAGACCTGGCCCCGGTGGTGAGAGGTTAAAGGAGCTTGTTCAGACACTTTTATCAGATGAATTCAAAAGAAAACAGTGTTCATGAGAGGTAATGATTCAAACTAAAAATTGTACATTGTTTGTGTTTTACTCAATAGATTCATAGGTTTCGATATAAAGTTATACAAAAACAATAAATGTGGCCCACATTATCTGGTATAATGCAATTACAGCAGAGCTTAAAAGAATATTGTCTGAACTCAAATTGAATCTTGATAAAGTACAAGATACTGAAAGGGGTCTAACAAAAAGAGTTCGAAAGAAACAAAAAGTTTCTTTCGAAATCATGGTTTAAGTACGGTTGTAAAGAGAATAGGGAAAAGAATCACAATAACGAGAACAATCGCGAGGATAATGGCAATACAAGTCCATTTCCTTGAGTTCCTCTGAAGATCTTTAGCCACGTGCAACTGGTCAGTCCCTCTCATGACGAAAGAGCTTGCCTTTGAAACATTTGATTCGATGTCGTTGAGCATACTCCCTTGAGCTTCAACAAGAGCTGCCATGTCTAGGAATATTTGGTGCAGCTCCAACAGACTCCGCTCTATCTCTTTAACAGCGTCATGTCTTTCTTGAATCTCTGATAATGTGTCCATGATCTGTCCTCGACCTTGCTCTTGTATCGCTTTCTGGAGAAATTGTTCGCTCTCCCCGCTTGATATCAGCTTCTCAATCGTCTCTTCATCCGCTTTTTGCCCCGTTACAGTGAAGTACCTTCAAAGTGTCAAAAAACACACAACTTCAACATCTTATGTTCCTCAATATCCAAAACTCACAATCAAATCTTATAACTTACCGTCTCTCGACTGTTTCTTTGTATTCGGAAGCCATTTTGGTTCGTAATCTCTGAAAGTCATCCATCATGTCTTTAAGTTTCTTCCCCAATCCACTAACGACCGATGTTCTAGTCCGATCAGCGGACGAGCCTGGTCCACAACCAGCAACTTTTCTCTGAGCAGCATTTGATTTCTCCAGAGCCACGAGCTTCGTCTTTATCATCTTGACGCGTTTCAAGACATCTGTAACACTCGAATCCATACGAGCACGAAGCTTTTTCACAGCCTTAGAATCATGCAAAGTCTTGGACTCTTCATTAGCATCTTGAAGACGCTTATGAATCTCTTCGACTGCTTTCATGTCTTCTTTAACACTCTCGACATACCCGAAGAACTCATCGAGGTTTCCTGAATCGAGAGAAGCATTTTGAGATTCAATGTCATCGAGTTGGACTTGATGGTTTAAGTCAGTGTATCTTTTGAACGAACTTGAGATAAGGTCGTTCATGGCGACAAAATCAAGAACTTAGAGGAAATGGGCAAAGTTTCTTTTTGATCGAAAGAACCATTAATGGTGCTAGATGGTTGACATTATGGTAGAGAAACATTTAAGAGCCGTCTAAAACCAAAGTGGTATATACTAAATAGACATTTCATGAGCTGTGTGTTTAAACTTTAGAATCAGTCAAAGAGGGGAAAGACCAAGGAAGACTTGTTATAAAGGTTGGTAACATGTTGCAGAGACGTGGTCTCCATTATTGTCACCTTTTAAGCTCTGTGTAAACATGGAGCCCACTTAACCCAAAATTTTCAACGTAATTTAAACCTCTGGACCTTAAGGCTTTTATGAGTTCTATACAAAAGTCTAATAATACGCTTAAAATTTAGATTCAGAACGAGAAGTCGAGAACCAAGCCTTCTTAGAGATCAGAAGCTTTTCTGTTGAAAGTTTTATGAGAATCTTTTCACTTGTGAATCCATGAAACCTAGTACAGAATCACATTGATCTGCATATTCCAATCAAGTTTAAACACCCCCCTTTAATCAAATTTTATAAGACTACACCAAGCTTAACATACTTTCGAATCACTGATCAATCCAACCGGATTATTAGCCACTCTAATCGAGAGATCTGTTTTACACACGAGACACTGGCAGTAAAAGCTAAAAGACTTCACATTAGACTAGACTCAGATAAAGACACGACGACTTCCTCCGTAGATTAAGACTATGACTTGTTCCTGTATCCATCATTGAACACCCAAAAGGACCAGTTTTTCACCTTTCACCTGAGTGGTCTCTGGAAACCTCCCAAGTTGAAGAGAGTATGCACGGAAGCAGCATTAGATATGAAAGGAACCTGAGCGTAAACTCCAGCTAGAGCGCACCGTATGCATTCAAGAAGCAGACATATGTAAGTGAATCCAATCGCCATCCAGTAATACATCCCAAACCGTCCTTTGAAATGAATCAGCGGGAAGAAATTGCTCGTGCACCAGACGATCTGAAGAGCTGTTTCAAGAAGCATACCCATCATCATGTGAAACCTAAAGTAATGAGGCAACTTGTCATTCTTCACCACCCACATGTAACCCAAGTAGCAGTAGGCCATAAAAAACCAGGTCGGCCATCTGTTAATCGCACCCGGGATGAAATAAATCATGTCTCCAATGGCATCGTACTTCTCGAGAAAAGGTTGGACGTAGAATCCAACATCAGAGATCTGGAGAGATATCAAATAAGGGACACAAGCCAATGTCCTCCACCACCATTCAGGTCTCTCTTTAATTTTTGGCAGTGTGATATCATCTCCAAATGCTCTCACGGGCTCTAGTGGTTTGCGGTGTGTTGTTAAACCACGAGACAACGGTGGCAAACCATGAGCAAAGAGCTGGTTGGAGGATTCAAAGTTTGATGCAGTTGCTGCAAAATTTATAACATTTAGGACAAGTCTCAAAGCCATAGTATAGTACAGGACAAGCTCCTATAACGAGTAATGAATCCAGATAATACCTGAAACAGGAACAATCTTCCGGGGACATCTGTGTGAGATTGAGTTCGATTTTGCGGATGAACTCAAGTTAGCGAAACACACTCTCTGATTCACATACTTCTTCAAGAGTGGACTATTATGAGTCCTGGTTTACACAAATCAACAACACAAGACAAAAATCAAAATCTATATGCACGAAATGATTTTGGCTACAAAATGACTCGAATCCTAAAACCAAAGAGTCCTCCCCAAAATCCAATTTCTTCACCACAAGTTAATTCGAAAATCTCAAATCCAAAATTGATTCGAATCTATTTGGAATCGAAGATTAAAACGCGAGATCGAAATACGAGAGCTGAAATCAATATCGGAGAGAAGAAGAAGAAGAGAACCTGGGAGCGAAAAAGGTATGAGAACCGCCGCGGATGGTGGTGGTGGTGGTCGCCGCAAAACCCTGCATAATTTTCGTCTCCGGCGACGTGACGGCGAGAGAAGCTTCGAGATTTTAGGTTTCAGCGAATAAATTAAAATGAAAAATCAAAAAAGGGAAAATGGGAGAAAGAGTATCTTTACGTGCAAGAAATATGAATCTCTACCTGATTTTGACTAACTAGTACTATAATAAGTCGGTTTCAAGGAGTTTTCTCGAACTGGGCCCCTCAATCTTATTGGGCCTTTTAACATAACCCCAAAGTATGACAGTAATCTGACCAGTATAGGCTACCAAATGACTCAATTTGGATTCAGTAGTGGCAATATATTTTCAAAACTGGTACTCCTACTTTGAATTCGAGTAGCAACTAGCAGTCTTGGGGTATAGTTTTTGTTTTTTTCATCTAAACATTTGTTGCAAATTTGGAATCGTTACAATATTGTCAGTTTCATGTAGACAATCTGAAACCCAAAAGAGGGAAGCGGGAAGTATTGTCCGAATTAAGACCTTGACAAAACCAAACAAACAAAGAATCGAGAAAACTACAACATAGACCCAACAAGACAAGAAATAAACACTGAAACTAAATCACCACTCTTAATACAATTCTTGAGAATGCTTAAACCACCCTGATTTATGTAGCTCGAAGATTGAAATATGAAAGTGAAGAATAAATGTCTGAATGGAGTCTGGACCTGCACTTTTATGTTTCATTAAGCTATGTTTTTTTTATTTGAATAAGTCAGACAAGTCTTCCTCACGTGTAGGAGTAAGACGAGGTCTNGAGTCCCGATTTATTGCTTAAGTCCGAAAACTTTTGGGGTCGGGAGCCAAAGATCACCAAACCGAACAATTCAAATTCAATAAGCTATGATCCATAATTGAGTTTTGGAGACCGTTACAAGGGAGTAAACCACTCAAAAAAATGTACAAAAAGAAGTGACAAAAGCAGAATCACAATGCAGCAGAATGTTGAATACTACCAAAAATCAGACAAAAGCAGTCGTATATATTCCAATAATAAATATACACAGTTCAATATGATTTATCAAGTTACTCCAAATAATTCTTGNGAAAGGAGTCCCGATTTATTGCTTAAGTCCGAAAACTTTTGGGGTCGGGAGCCAAAGATCACCAAACCGAACAATTCAAATTCAATAAACTATGATCCATAATTGAGTTTTGGAGACCGTTACAAGGGAGTAAACCACTCAAAAAAATGTACAAAAAGAAGTGACAAAAGCAGAATCACAATGCAGCAGAATGTTGAATACTACCAAAAATCAGACAAAAGCAGTCGTATATATTCCAATAATAAATATACACAGTTCAATATGATTTATCAAGTTACTCCAAATAATTCTTGAATATCCCTTAGTTGCCTAGCAACTTGTAACTAAATGTCAAAAACTAAAACGACGTACGTGCTTTATTAGGCTTGAAAAAACCATCAAATGGCCAACCTCCCAAATGGAATAAAGTATGAGTATAGGCAGCATCGCTAAAGAAAGGAATCCGAGGATATGTTCCAGCCAGAGCGCACCGTAGGCATTCAAGAAGCAGACATGCGTAGCTAAATCCCATCACCATATAATGATACGTAGCTAAACTTCCTTTAAGGTTAATCAGCGGGAAAAAACTGCTCGTGCGGCAAAAGATCCCTAACCCTGCATCTAGAAGCATTCCCATAACCATATGAAACCTTAAGAATTGAGGCAAGTGTCTGTTCTTCACCATCCAGTAATACCCTAATGTGCCATACACTATGAAGAGCTTGCTTTTCAAATTGTTTGCTGGTCCGGGAAGCAAGTTTAGGATTGTTTCTCCGATGTCGCCGCAGTGTTTTTCGAGAAAAGGTGTCATGTAGAAAGCGATTTCAGACATTTTGAGGGATATTAGATAAGGTACAGTAGCTAAGATCCTCCAAAACCATTCAGGTCTCTCATCTTTGGGGTTAGGTTCACAAAAATCCATGCTTGAATTAATGTACTCATCATTTCTATATGCTTTCACATGCATTGATGATCTGCTCCTGTTACTTGTTAAACCGAGAGGAAACGGTAGTGGCATGCGTTCACCAAAGAATGATGATGCAATATCCCCAGGCTCTTTATCTGCCAGATATCGAGAGTCATAACTTTAATTATAAAATAGCAAAGCTTCGATGATAATCTATGTAACATATAAAATATACCTAAAAGAGGAACAGCTTGTCTTGAACTTTTTGAACTCGAGCTTAATGATGGTGCAAAATCCTCAGGCTCTTTTGCTGCATATTTTGGGAATTGGTTTTAATTAGTGTCAAGAATTAGCATAGCAAGCTTCAATATTTATTAGATAAAATAGAAAATGTACCTAATAGAGGAACATTTTGTTTTTGTAAACTCGAGCTTACAGATGTTGATGATGATGACACAGGCTCTTTTGCTGCATATTTTGAAAATTGTTTTTAATTAGTGTAAAAAATTATCATGTCACTAAATAGCAAGCTTCATTAATATTTATATAACATAGAAAATGTACCTAATAGAGGAATATTTTGTCTTTGTGAACTTAATGATGATGATAATGATTCCACAGGTTCTTTTGCTGCATAATTAGTGTCAAGAATCATCATAATCTTAACTTTAAAAACAGCAAGCTTCAATATTTAGATAACATGCAAGATATGATATACCTAAAAAAGAAACAGTTTGTCTTCGTGAACGCGACCTTACTGATGATGATGATGATGATGCAAAATCCACATGCGATTTTGCTGAATATTTGTTTTAATTGGTTTTAATTAGTGTCAAGGATCATCATATCCAAATTTAATACGTAGATTTATACATATTAAAAATATACCTAAAAGAGGAACAATTTGTCTTTGTGAACCCAAGCTTACTGACGAATTTAATTTTGGGGATGGACGTCCAAGATTGGAGAAAGACACCTTTGTTGGTTTCGCGTATTTCTTTAGATATGGACTCTGATTTCTGTTTAACAAGTTCATTAATGTATTATATCAACACAAAACAGATCACGAAAAAGAAACACAAATGAGAAACTTAGATAAGATGAACATAATGAAGTACCAAAACGACACAGATCAGGTTTCACATACAATTGTGAGAGAAGATCGCATTGAGCTCAAGAACGATAAAATGCTGTAATTCTCATTAATCAACAAAGAAGTTTGTTACAAGGTATATATACAATACCAAACTAAACCGAAATATAATTAGATATAAACCGGACAATTCCAGAGCCCTTAACCAATCTAACTAAACCAAAGCCAACTATATACATGCTAGTCTAATAAATTGGCTTTATATCTTAGGTTATAACAATGAAGAACCAAAACGACACATATCAGTCTCCTGTCTTCAGCTTAATTTGTACGACAAAAAACATGTTCTTTTAATCAACGGATGATTCAATTTTTCTCGATAATACTTTGAATGTTAAATCATATGCAAGCCGAACAAAAACGAAGCAGAGAAAGTGGACAAAGAGTAAAACCTGAGAGCTACATAGGGCAGAGGGGCACGGTGGCCAGCCACCTGAGAGCTACATAGGGTCAAAGAGGCACGGTGCGTGGCCACCGCCTGCATAATTTATTCTTAGGTTTCGTAACTTTACTCGCAAGTTGTCTTTTTCTCTAAAAAGATGTTATTGAGTTAGATGATTCTTGATTTCAAAATTTATATTGAAATTTNAATGATTTTAAAATTTATATTGAAATTTAGTGTTATCTTTTCATGATTTTTAAATTCAAATCCAAATCAAATATTATTCAATATTAAAAAATTATCTACAAATTTGGTTTTATAATGGTTTTAAGTGGATTTGGATGGATTTTAAATAAAAAAATACGAAAACACAAATCCATTAAAAAACCTTGTATTTTAGAATGGATTTATAAAATACTATTTAAACTCATAAAATTGAATTTTAAAATCATTAATCACCTAACATTATATTTGGTTTGGATTTTCAAATTTATCCAAATACATAAACCAATAATACTCATTTAACTTAGAAAAACCTGTCCCGGTTTAAGCTTCCATTTTCAAAAGCCCAAGTATCAGATAACAAAAACTGGTTTACATGGGCTTTTTTATATTGAGCCGTCAATAAGCGGGGGCAGTTTCGACATTTTTTAAGACGGTGCTCAGAGCTAGGGTTTTAAAAATCGCACAGTATAAATAGCTGCGTGACACCCAAAACCCAATCATCGTCTCCATCTCTCGTCTATAGCTACTTTAGGTTCTTACAGGTTTTTACTCTCTTTTTTTGAGTTTTAGGTTTTATTGTTGATTGAGTTCCAGTTAGCGTTCCAGTTTTGTCTCTTATTTTTACAAATCCGGCTTAACTGTGACAAAGTAATGTCTAGATTAGTTGTTTTCGAAATCAAAAGTGTTGTGTTTGTTTTTGGGGCTATGATTACAAAATTATCCGCGCTTCTGAGACTTTGTCAATGAAGTATATACGGAAAAACAATGGTTGAATTTCTTAATATGAGCCTCTCTTTGTTGGATTTTATTATATGGTTTTTTATAAGTGGGCGTTGATGATTAAATCTAACAGCTTTACGCCAGTTCTGCTTCTGAAAATTCTTGATAGAAGAAGCTGTATTATAAAGTCTGAGCCTTTTTGTGATGTTTTTTACTCAATTTGTTTTTTGGTTGCCTTTGCCTATGATGATATAATCCAAATATTCGAGGTGCAGTGGAGCTGAGACCCTGTTTTTCAGGGAGAACCCCTTGGCAAAACTGTAATTCCATATGAAGTTAATGGGTTTTACTGAGGTTTTTATCATTGTTGGTTTTTGTGTTTTTAGTTAGAAACTTAGATTAGTTTATAAACGCTAACAATTAGCTAACGTGCTCTACTGCTTGCTTGCTAATAAGTATTCAGTTTCCTCTGTGTCTTGGACTCAGAAGAATTAAGTTGGACTTCCATTTTATTGAGGGCTCTGTAATTTCATGAAGACTGCTTTTTCTTTGCTTTTAATTGTGTGTTTGTCTAAATTTTTTGCTGGAAAAAATTAAGCAAGCCAGCTTCTTTGGTTGGATTTATAGAATGAGAATGTTAATCTTATTATCAAGGCATATACAGATATATATAGAGCTACTAATACAGTAGGTATAAACAAATGACTGAAGCACCCCTAGACTTCCTATATTACATATATCCTTTACACACCCCCGCAAGATGGAGGGTGGAGAGTAACTCCAATCTTGGACCTAGCATGGAGAAATGACGCTCGTGGGAGAGGTTTGGTGAGGGAGTCCGCCAACTGATCTTTGGTGGAGACATGAGACACTCGTAACAGACCAGATTGAATGTGTCCCCGTACAAAGTGGTAGTCAAGTGCAATGTGTTTCATCCGAGAATGAAAAACAGGATTGGCACTAAGGTACGTGGCGCCAATGTTGTCGCAGTAAATGACAGGCGCAATGGGCACATGAATGTGGAGCTCAGCTAGGAGATTGCAGATCCACTGAACTTCTGAAGCTGTATTCGCAATGGCCCTATATTCTGCTTCAGTATATCCTTTACAGGATTCAAGACAACAATGATCCTGTCAATTTAAATAAATACCAAACTTGCGAAAGAGAATTCACCAGTATCTCTCGCCTGGATCTGATAGTTTCTTATGATTATCCAGGCCCTTAATCTACTGAGACAAAACAAAATTTACTGAGACATCCTTATTGTATAGGATCCNTGAAGACTGCTTTTTCTTTGCTTTTAATTGTGTGTTTGTCTAGATTTTTTGCTGGAAAAAATTAAGCAAGTCAGCTTCTTTGGTTGGATTCAAGACAACAATGATCCTGTCAATTTAAATAAATACCAAACTTGCGAAAGAGAATTCACCAGTATCACTCGCCTGGATCTGATAGTTTCTTATGATTATCCAGGCCCTTAATCTACTGAGACAAAACAAAATTTACTGAGACATCCTTATTGTATAGGATCCCTTAGAGAAAGGATTGTGCACTTTTATATCAGACAGCAGAATGTTTTGCTAGATGACAAATATTTTACCCCAAGGTTTCAAACTTTTGACTTGCTATTCTTTCTGAGAATACAGATGCGTATTGTAACACTGAACACGAGGAACAATAAGCCAAACATCCACTAAACATCCTCAATGGATTTATAAGGATCTTGAGAAGTAGATAATGGAAATCTCCTAGAGCACTTAAGATAGCTAACAAACTGACATTGGTGGGTTTCTAGTGTATCCCATCGATGAGCATTGCAATGTTTCATAGTTCCTCGTCGTACTGAATCTTCATTAATTTCACTGGAGACTTCATTCTCCTCTGGCATGAATTTCTCCGTAAACTATGAATCACAATATTTATCATAAGCAAACCAACCCTATTTGGTGTTATGTTATTCGCCCAAATAAATAGAATACATGTGCGACACTACTAAAGTTAAAAGCTCTCACCATACATGTTTATATCGTTTTCGTCTGTGTGAATCCCTCTCTCTCTCTGTTTTGTTTTTTATTTATTGCGTCATGGTAGTCGAAATATTTCGACTTTAATGAAATTTTTCCAGTGAGAAATAAAGCATCACTCNGTTAAAAGCTCTCACCATACATGTTTATATCGTTTTCGTCTGTGTGAATCCCATCTCTCTCTCTGTTTTGTTTTTTATTTATTGCGTCATGGTAGTCGAAATATTTCGACTTTAATGAAATTTTTCCAGTGAGAAATAAAGCATCACTCATAACATTNTTCGACTTTAATGAAATTTTTCCAGTGAGAAATAAAGCATCACTCATAACATTATAAACAAACACATCTACAAGTTTTTTACAATGTGCTCGAAGAAAAAAAAATGGTTAATCAAAATACCCAAAAATACAAACATAAATATCAGCTCAAAGAGCTAAAAAACCGACCCTTTTTCATCATTTGTCTAAACTCACTGTAATTAACCCTACCATCACCATCAACATCCACTCGTATTATCATCTTCTTACATTCTTCCAAGGTCTTACCTTGCTTGAGTCCCAAGGAAGACAAAACCGTTTTCAACTCCTCTACCGTAATAAACCCATCCCCGTTCCTATCGAAAACGTCGAACGCGTCTTTCATATCTTCTTCAGCTACCTCGTTCTCGTCTTCCACCATTATCGTCTTGTAAAGCTCTTCAAACTCATCAATGTCAACACATCCGTCGCCATTCACATCGATCTTCTCTATCATCTGAGCTAGCTCGGTTTCGGGTATCATGATCCCCATGTTCTTGAATGAGTCGTTAAGCTCTTTCTTGGTGATCCGGCCGTCTCCATCCTTGTCAAACATTTGGAACACACGTTTAAGCTCCGTGGGATCCATTTTTTTTAAGGGTTAGGTTTGATTTTCTGAGGTTACGTGTGGAGGAAGAAAGCGTGAAAAAAAGTGAATGATGAGACTCCTAGACACCGAGAAAGAGAGCCTTTCTTGGCCTCTTGGAGACTCGATAAGGGTAGTTTCAAAAACTAGAGAGAATGTTAGAGAAATGTGATTGAGAATCTTAGCCAAAAGTTTGAGATGATAACTTGTATATATAGACAAAAAAATAGGAGAGATTGATAGAAGGATTGTCTTATTGTTGGTGGAGAGGAAATGTTGGGTCTTTTAAAGCAGACTTGTGGCATTTGTATCAAAGTCTTATAAAAAGTTGATTGGTTCTATAAATATGAATCCAGAAACTTTTATTTTTAGTTAATTCATATTT
>OVAP01000169.1:0-28086 GCA_900406295.1 Aurinia saxatilis | reverse complement strand
GGTTCTATAAATATGAATCCAGAAACTTTTATTTTTAGTTAATTCATATTTATCAGAAGCTTAATCCTAAAACATTAATCCACATCAAAAATACTATTTTTCGTTTACTTTGTCATAGTAATTAGGTTAATTAACTAACTAGTTAGCCGGCAAAAAACTCCAAAGAATTTGGAGTGGTGAGCCACTATGAATGAGAAGTCGTGAAACAACATCTTCACTATTAGAAAAAAGTGGTATAAAAAACAAAGTAAACAATATAAATTGATTAAAAAGTGCCCACACGCAGGATCGAACTACGGACCTCCAGTTTACAAGACTGGCGCTCTACCACTGAGCTATACGGGCTTTTACCAACTCCTTCTTAAGTAATTAATTTATAGTTAATTTAATATTACAAACACACCGAACCAAAACTGACATCACACCCAAAATCCCTTGAAGAATGTAAAATGAGATACTTGCCTATGTCTCTTTACTTTCTCTTTTTGCATATTTGGTGGTTCGCTTTTGACAGTCTATTTTCCCCAGTTTGGACTCTGTTCTCTTGCTTTTTATGACTACAAGTTGTAAGAAACAAGAAATGTCGGAATGAATGAACATGCTATTCATATAAGAGGCAAGAATTCACAGAGTAATGCCATGAAATGTAAGATTAAACACAGCTTTCACATTACAACAACATTCAAACAAGTATTACACCAAAACACTCAACCTTCTTCTGTCTTTCNCATGCTATTCATATAAGAGGCAAGAATTCACAGAGTAATGCCATGAAATGTATGATTAAACACAGCTTTCACATTACAACAACATTCAAACAAGTATTACACCAAAACACTCAACCTTCTTCTGTCTTTTCCCCCACAAAAGAGTTGTTGTAGAGTTTAAGACCACCATGGAGCATCACCAGTCCTGAAGTCAGTTTCAACCCATGGAACAAAAACAACCTTCCCACTATCATCGATATCCGCATGAGCCAAGGCTAGAGACTGTTCCATCAAATTAAGTTTTACTTTAGTGAGTGTGCAATTGAGATTTTACTAGAGAGAGAGTGAGAATGTGTGTAATGTATTTGGCTTACCAAAGGTGCTGGACCTCTAACGACTCTGCCTTGGGCGTTGTATTGGGATCCATGGCAAGGGCATAGAAACTTGTTCTCAGCTTTGTTCCATGGCACAACACATCCAAGATGAGTGCACACTGCGTTAATACCGTATGTAGCAAGAGTACTGTCGTTCTCCACAACTAGGTAAGTCGGATCTCCCTATAACATATAAATCCACACCATTGACTTGCCAGAACATTTATTGAGATTTTAAAGTTCTATTTCACGAGCTAAGCAACTTCTTCTTTTCTTATAGTACTAATGAAATGTTTTACCTTCAATCCTTGAGTCAATGTTCGATCACCGGCACCATGAGTCTTAAGCCATTCGGCTGCAATCACATCATTTCCAAGTGCATCCTTGGCTGTAGTACCACCACCCCCACCTCCGGATCTGCATTGAAACCAAGAGCAATGAATTTAATATAACCTCTACATGAAACCTCATTGATCTTATATTGACAATACCACCAAAGAAACTGTCTACACATATTATAGTGTGATAACTGATAAGTACATGACTGGATTGAATCAAAACAACATACAGAGCAGAAANAATGAAATGTTTTACCTTCAATCCTTGAGTCAATGTTCGATCACCGGCACCATGAGTCTTAAGCCATTCGGCTGCAATCACATCGTTTCCAAGTGCATCCTTGGCTGTAGTACCACCACCTCCACCTCCGGATCTGCATTGAAACCAAGAGTAATAAATTTAATATAACCTCTACATGACATTGATCTTATATTGACAATAGCACCAAAGAAACTGTCTACACATATTATAGTGTGATAACTGATAAGTACATGACTGGATTGAATCAAAACAACATACAGAGCAAAAGTTAATACTTCACCTAAACAAAAGAGTTACTACCTAATGCAAATCAATGCTCAAACACACATTCATCAAAGCAACCATCCACTCGTTCATAATTACGAATAGGATTGAATCAGAGCCAAAAAAGCTAACAACATACAAAGCAAAAGTTTCAAACTTGATAACACAAAACACAATTCAAACAGTCTCTACACTCTCTCCCTAATTAAACCAAAACAAAACCCATAAATGTCACTAACAAAAGTAAGAGAACAAAATCGGACTCAACATAAGGAGAGAGACAGGGAAACTGACCCAGGAGGAGCAAAGAAGGTAGCGTAAGGGACAAGCATGAAGCCACTAGGGAGAGAAAGAGCTCCAACAAGAAGAAGATTCATCAGTTTCCTCTTCTCCATATCTGGAACTCTGTCTGCTGGAATACTCGATGCCTGACATGCAATTCTCAGACCAATCTTCTCCTTCCTCACCATTTGATGATTGGTCTTCGTTGGCTTCACAAACAAACCACGAGACATCGCCAACATAGCGCTTCTGCTCGAACCCAACTGCATCCAAAATCCAATACCCACAACAAAAATTTGAAAACCCACTTCCTAAATCCGGTTCTATATACATAAAGACTCAATTTGTTTTGAATGGATCAAGTCAGAAACGCATGTAGCTGGAAGCAAAATTGTTTTAGATTGTGAATGATGGAGAGTGAAACCTGAGTAGCAGGGGATAAAGAGGAGGACGCCATTGATGTAGTCATCGAAATGGTGAAAGAGTTTTGGTTTGTGGAGGGTTTTGATATTACAGAGGAAGAAGATGACAAGTGGGATTACGCAGAGCTTTTAGACCACTGAGAAGCAGATAAGTTCAAGTTTACACAATAGCCACATGTTTTTGGATTTCTCGACGACGTGGTCATTAATGGGCTTTACCTGGCCCACCCAATAAAGAAAATAGATAGCCTATATCAGTTATTAAGCCCATATTTCAATCTTTTGCCGTTTTCTTTAATAAAGCCTTATTGCTCATGATCATAATCTTCTTTGGTTTGATTTTTAGCAGATTAATTGCTTCAGATTGTCTATGTTGCAGGGTTTGATTAGTGGTGACCCTCAAACCAAGCGAGTCAAGCACATGCAGCCAATAATGTTAACATCAAATTTCGGCCAATTTTGACAAAGTATTACTTTAGTTTAGCGTATAAGTTATAAGTGATGTGATTGATACCTATAGATCTCGAGTTTGAAACAAATTGCCAAAAAAAAATTTCTTTTTCTTTTTTACCATTTAAAACGTTTCATTTTATGAATTAGTGATCTTAGGTCATCTCCAATGGTGATTTTAGAAGTAGTTCTTATTTGTTTTTGGTATAAAAATAAATCAAAATTGTTAAATTAAAACTAAAAAGTAAAGNAAAAAAAAATTTCTTTTTCTTTTTTACCATTTAAAACGTTTCATTTTATGAATTAGTGATCTTAGGTGAGAAGGGTTTGAAACCCCAAACTTTATTTGATATTAAAATTAATAATTAAACATTTATAACAATTTTTACCATTGGACATTCATATTAACATCTACTTGGTCAAATTCAAAGTGTTGGCATGTTGCCATATTTTTTAAACAGTTTGGGTAAAGGGAGAGGTAATAATTAATGCCTAGGGACGTAGATACAGAAAAGGTTTTATGATGGCTAGAAAGATAGAGTCATTAGTTATACTAGCACTCCCAACAAGCCCATTTTTATATCTAACAAATGTAAGGACATGTGCTAGACTGCTAGTCAAATAAAAGTAAAGTTTCAGACCACAACCTCCATTGCTAAAATACTTCAGATTATTATTAGTAGTAATAAGAAATGAGTATATTTTGTAAAGAAGACAAAAAGGCTAATAAAAACATGATCTTAGTGGGCTAGTTACATTCATTCCAGCCCATATAATGGTATACAAGATTATGTTTGTATTTTAAAAAGAGGAAAAAAAGATGAGAGAAAAAGAGAGTCAAAGAAGCAAATGAAGATGATATGATGAAAATATATGCATGGGGTGAGACTCTGAGAGACATGCACTCATCACGTGCTTGCATGTGTGTCTCTTTGCTTTCTCTTTTTTTTCCCCATCTAAAATAAGATATTTCGGCCAATACCATTTTACTTTCTTAATGGCTAATCAGTTTCAAATTATTATTAACCACCTACCGACGTGATATGAAAATCTCCTTATATATACGTATATATCAGGTGCCATTGTTGCCTTTAATCTTTTACTACTAGCTAGTAGATTCGATAGTCCAAAGTTATATTCCAAATTTAATCATATATAAAGATTGTAGTGTCTTTCATTCATTTCCATACGCTTTTAAAAATAACGATTTTCATACGCTGTATGTATGCAAATATATCATGTGCATATACGTTTTTTAGCACATACAAAAAGTGTTATCTTTTCAAATTATGTGTTGTAGTTTTGGACGGTAGCATCCATTGCCGTCTAATAGCATCATCAGCAAGTTGAACAATCGAACGGGAGTAGAATGAAAAACAAAAAATCATTTAAGAAAAATTTATATATTTTTATCAATTAAGATTTATAATTTTGAGAAATATGATTGATCACATTATATATATATGCATTTATTTAACATGGTCTACAATTTTTCTAGATGTTCCTGGATGATAATATTTCTTTAATTGATCGATATGATTAATCGATTAAGAGGGATATAAAAAAAATTAATCAAAGTTTAAACTTGCAAACTTATACACTCTTTCTATTGAAAAATATCAAACTACTGAAAAATGCGTTTTATACCAACTAAAATGGTTTATTCATTCATTATATTGGATTATAATGTCTTTTTATGGTCGGCTCTATTTTGGTAAACGGTTTAAAGAAATAGAACATGCGAATGTTCTTTATATAATTTTTCACAAAAAGAATATATTGATGTTACAAAAAAAACATAAAACTTAGAAAAAATAAATAAAAAGAAATCTTAGTTGTGAGAGTGCTTTTAGGCTTTCCCTTTGTCCAATGCATCCTATCTTTCTTGTCCTCTTTCCAACAATGCATCATAAGTATCTCAAACCTTGAAATTTGTTAATCCCCTTTATGTAAAATCATATCATAATTAAGACTATTTTGGGGTTTAATTTAATTTTATACACATTGCACTTTCTAATATCTCAGAATCCCAATTTATTTTTGATGATAAGTAAATTTTGAATTATATTTTCTGTCTACATGCATGTACATTGATATATCATATGGTTTTTGGATTAATTTTTCTTTGAATTTTCTTTTAACGACTATGATCATATAATTTTTGTAAAAAGACATATAAATATAATCATGTTACCAGATAATTATAAATTTGTGGTTGTTCATTTCTCCAAATCATATGGCAACTATAATGTGGGATAAACAAACACATATACCATGATCATCATATATCCAGACATTTCAAGATATTGATATCCATATTTGCTGATAGACTACCTTGAAATATTATGCATAAATATCAATATTGAAAAATAGTTTAAATATCGACAAAAATACATATATAAAATAATTTATAAAGATGGCGCAATGGTGAAGCAAGGCACCCCAAGGCAAAGAAGTGAGCTCATAAAGTCATGCAGGCTTCTTCTTATATTCGTCTGCTCTCCTTTTTATCTATATATCTTTCACATTATTATATGTGTAATTTTATAGAAAGCAAAAAAATAAAATAAATCTGTACCTCCCATGCTTTATATATACATATATATACATGATACATGTACACATTGATATAGGTGCATGGACTATGTCTAGGATAGTAGATGTAATCAAAGTTTGTTAATGAACGATACAAAATATTTGCAAATTAACTTGAATTTAGACACCCCCCTCTTCACTGATCAATATTGTTACACAATTAATTATCATTTACTTGCAACTTCCGTTATCATATTCAATATATATGTTTTATTCATCCAACATATTTGTTTTGTTATATTATACCCATGTCGAAGCTTTGGATTCCACGGGAAATTACAAAAGCTCATCGGATTCAATTATTCATACTACAATAAACTAATCAATGTGTCTTGCTTCAACATTTGGTAACCATATAGAAAGATTAGAGAATCGTGCATAAACATATATCATATAAGCACCATTAAAGTTTCTTCTTATTTTAGTTTTTGTGTCTTTTGCGTTGATCATGATGAATCCTTGTGACTATCAGATGACCAGTCAATGCAAATCTCTCTCTTTATCTATATAAGGGTTTCCAATGATAATCAACTTATTGTGTGACAGGTCTTACTTCTAATGTAATCTATGGCAAATTAATTAGTCATGCAATTTACAATGTGTCAGTCAATATAATGTCATGATTTGGTCGTGGATCTGCAAGTGCAGAAACAAAGATTTTAGTAATTAAGGATTTTGTATTATATTTGACAGTTTCATTTTTAATAATGTTTTAGAATGTTAATACACACATACATGTATAACATATTTGGGATACACTTGTAGACTTACGGTTGTGTTAATACGTTGTTGTATCACCAATTAGTGACCAAAATAAATATACAATCCAATTTTGTTTTCGGCTAAGTTGCTTAAACCAAATAAATTAGAGATTTACAATAACTCATAAAATAATTAAGTGATTATAATTAAAATCTAAAGTTTCATTTGGTCAAATTCATTCTAATCTATGTTACCAACAACTGAATATTTTTAGTAATCTACAGAGCGGTAATACAAAATGAAAAGGTAACAATGAGGATTTAATTTGCATTTTTGTTATTTGCATGGAGGAAAGTAAGAAAATAAAAGCAGAACAAAGAAATATTTTAAAGTCCAAACAAAGTAGGTGTCCCTTGAGAATTTGGGTGTTATATTCTTCATTCTTTAATGAACTTAACTTCATTAGCTTCGATTTTAATTTTTTGTGCATTTCTTTTCCTTAATTTCTCTTATTCATAACCTATATTATTGTAATCCCTTTATGTTGTTTACTAACTAATACTCCCCAACAAAACAAAGTATAGAAGCTTGCATCTTAGTTTACATCTTAGTTTTGTTTGGTACTAATGGTCAGTCAATGCTTATCTCATTTTGTTCACATATATGTTTTTTTGTGGTTGTAATTCCCGGTTAAAAAATAGACAGTCAGGCTTTTGATAGTAAAAGATAAAAAGTAAAAAAAAAAAAAGGAAAACAAAGTTGTTCAAGTGGAGTATTCACATGGCAGTTTGTTCATTGACTTCTCATTTTTCTTTATTGACTTAAAACTTAATGTTTTCGGATAATTCAAAACCTAACAAAAGGTGAGTACAAAGACTTGAGGACAAGAGAAATTGACTCGAGGACAAGGGAACAAAGCTGTCACAAACTAATTAACAAGAGTAAGATGATTAAAAAATGCATAAAACAAGACTAAGATATCAAAAGACAATTAATGTTTGTATTTGTTTGGAACAAGATTCCAAAGTGACGGATCTTTTAATGGCTTACTCTTTTTTTTATGGACTATATACAACAATACAATACATAAGCTCTATGCTGATTGCTGATACTATGATTTGGTTTTAGTATTTGATATGAGATTAATGGTAATGATAATTCCGATTTCCTATCAAAATCATAAATTGAGCTTCTATAAGTATTTGAATATAAAACAGTATGACTTATTTTATTACTTGAAAAAACATCTCATAAAAATTGATAAAATGATGCTTTTCTTCATATAGTTTTATAACATTTTCCCCGGAAGAATCTAACAGAGATTTTTGGATACTTTTTTGTATTGATACTAGAAAAAAGAATCTCCTTTATACTGGAAAAGATTAGAATTATTTTTATGATGGAATCTTTAACTCTTTTAACAATTAGCGAGCTAAAAATGGAATAATTACAGAGATGATCCATATAGTAATTAACATAAACTCAAGTGATAATGATAATAAATGAGGAAAATGTCCCTCAAAAGACCCCATCTCTCACAATAATAAAGACAACTTCTCTCTTTTAATGTCCCTCTCTCTTCTTCTTCTTCTTGTAACACCACCAATTCAGAAGTCGAAGAAGGAAGCTTGAGAGACTCTCTCTGAATCAAATCACTCAATGGAGTTTCATCTCGAACACCCTCTTGAAACAGAGGATGAAACACTACAAAACTCTCTGTTCCTTGTCGAGTTTCAACACATGCCTTCTTCTCATTACTTTCATACCCTCAAGTCCTCTGCTTTTCTTCTCTCTAATCGAAACCACTCTGTTTCTTCCATCATTCAAGTAATTTTCTAACTTGGTTTTGAGTCTAAATACTGAATCATTGTCGAAAAAATGAAACTTTACTTTTTTTTGTTGTTTATGAATTGTGCAGTATTCAAGAAAATTCGACGACCGTTCTTTGACGTATCTTGCAGTGAATTATCTAGACAGATTCTTGTCCTGCGAAGATATGCCGGTAAAATTACTAGAAATCTGTCAGTTTGTATTCATCTGAGAGATTTTTACTAATTCGTTGCATTAAACAGCAATCTAAGGCTTGGATTCTCAAGCTTGTCTCTCTGTCTTGTGTCTCTTTGTCTGCCAAAATGAGAAAGCCTGAGGTTTCTGTCTATGATCTTCCGGTAACTATAAGAAGCTAGGGTTTATCATAAAAGGCTGAAATGTAAATGTGATCTGATAACTTTTTTTTGTTGTTTGTTTTCAGGTGGAAGGTGAGATATTTGATGTTTCCATGATAGAGAGAATGGAGAAAGTGATACTAGGATCTCTTAAATGGAGGATGCGCTCCGTTACTCCTTTCTCGTTTTTCGCGTTTTTCCTTAGTCTCTTTGAGCTCAGAGAAGATCCTCTGCTAAAGCATTCCCTCAAGTCTCAAGCTATTGATCTTACTTTCGATCTTCAACATGGTTAGATAACAGTTCATGTTTTCTACAATCTTGTAATTCACAATTACATTTCATATCATTTTCATCAATGTGTTTGATCTGAGATATTTTCTAAAAATGGCTGCAGATATCAAATTCCTCGAGTTTAAACCATCAGTGACTGCAGCCGCTGCGCTTCTGTTTGCTTCTTCTGAGCTATGTCCTCTACAATTTCAGTGTTTCAGTAACATAATCTGCCAATGCACATATGTAAATAAGGTAAAGTTTTCAAAATGATCTCGAATCAAGGTTGTTTGTTCTTAACGTGATCCTTAAGAGTTTTTTTAAACTTGGTTACACAGGAAGAGCTAATGGAGTGTTATAGAGCAGTGCAAGAGAGGGAGATAGTTGAAGAAAACGAAGGAAGCAATGAAACAGAAGTAAATGTGCTTGATCAGCAATTCTCGAGCTGCGAGGAAAGCGATAAGAGCATCACAGCTTCTTCACCAAAGAGAAGGAAAACAAGTACTCATCGTTGTTAAAACTCGAGAAGCGGTTAATGGTCAGACATGATACCCAATCACTTAGCTACTTTCAAAACCACTACTGGTCCCCATTTTGAATGAGACACTTCTTGCTTCTGTTTCCTCCATCAATCCTCTGCTTCAAAAAATAAGCCATTCTCTCATGGAAGACACGAGAGTGATGAATGATCACAGACCCTTCTTTGGACCACAACACAAAACTCAAAAAAAACAAAGAAATAAATAATCGACCTTGTGGTGTCATCTATCATGTGTTCTGTATTTACAGTTTTGGTTTTCTGGAGTTAAGTCGTTTCACTTGAGGGGGGAATAATCAATAAATTTTGTTCTTGTGTGTATATTCATAACCTATGGTTTATGTTATTATTATGAACAAAAATGTGGTCACGAGAAGAAGCATGGATATTCATTTTTGAGGAATAAGATTTTGTCTTACGAGACTTCGTTATCCGAGTTATATGGATCCAGCAGAATCTCTGTTGCAGGCAGGCAATATGATACTCTTTGGACCACTTTACAGTTTTGAATCATTCAATTGCCATTGTTCTTACTGTAATCAATCTACTCCAGTACAAGGCCCATTGGGTTCATTTTGGGTCAAGATCGTGATATACAAGAACCAGACAGTCCCATTACTAGAAATACCATTCCACGTCACCCTTGTCCCTTGCAAAAGAGTCTGTAGCAACTAGCAATCTGGTTTTAACCGAATCAATAATGTACCAAGAGGCAAGAGATTCAAAGTTTGTTTGCAATATATCTCAGACTGTGCTGAAAAAATCATAGCAATGGTTCCACTTTCAGACATTATTAAGAAGCTATAAGAAAGAATCAAAGCTTCTGGTGTAAAAATGCTAAATGCACAACAACAAACACAAAGATTGTATATCATCTTCGACTTTACCTTGAAATGGAAAATTGCAGCAAACGAGAGAGAGGTCAGATAGGTCCAAGAGTTCCTTCACTTCGGCTTCTTCGCATAGAGAGCTCTGCTCTCAGACTAGACAATCTATCACCAGTAGCAATATAATTCTCGTAAAGAGCTGGAGAGACTTTGTGTCCCACAGGTGGAAGACGGCTGCTTCTTTCCTTGGACCTTTTCTGCAAACCTGGGGCTTTGCGGGCATTGGATGATCCGGCTTTGTGGGTACTGGATGCACCATGGCCACTCTTTCGGCTACTGTTTTTGAGCTCTGATCTGAGACCTCGGTCCAACTGATGTGAGCTCGTCCCGACCCGAGCATCTTTAATGCCTTGTCTGTTGTAGTATACCAAATGTGGCAGGAGTCCCGAGAGATATTTTTTCAGTTGTTCATCACCAACATTCTTCTGTGCAGGGTTACCATCCAGGCTTATAGCCTGAAGGGAACTGTAATTTGCAGCAAGCAGACCAAGAGATTTGGTAGTTGAAAACTTATTGAAGCGTAAATCCAAGACCGTCAATTTCAATAAACGATGAAGACCATCGATTTCACTGATTTTGTTACCAGCTAGGTACAGTTCTTTCAGAGAGGAGCAAGAAGCCAGCCCTATGTAAGAAACACAAAATACATCAAACATGGTTCTCATAAGAAAAGCAGATCACTCGAGTGTAGATGAGAAGGGGCCATTACCATGTCCAAGTCTCAGTATTTTGTTGTATCTCAGGTCTAACACTCGAAGCCGAGTGAGTTCACGTAAGCCTTCAATCACCGAGATGCTGTTCTTGGACAAATCCAACACATGTAGTCCTCGAGGAAGAGCACCCGCGGTTATCCTAACTGGAAAAAGCATTAAGACCAGAGGTAAAAATACACGAAACACATACCACCAGTGTGTGAGTAGAAGATTAGCAACAAGGGGGAAATGTAGCTACCTATTGCATTTCCTGAGAGATTGAGAACTCTCAGACTAACAAATGCACTGAGGAATGGTATCACAACCAGACCATGATTAACCAGCTGGGCTGTGGTTGCAGAAGCACTTAGAGAGGCTATATACTTTTTTGCAGCTTCCATTCCAGGAGTTAATTTGATGGCATCTACTTTAGCAGCAGCTTCTGTTGGCACATTCAACACGACGGGTTCTCTAGGCAACTCATTGTCGTGTCCTGTTATTTCATCAGCTTCCTCAGACAAGTTTACGTGCTGGAGGTCATTGACCCAATCCTCAATACGTTTGATTTTAAAATCCTTTCCTGGATATTCTGCTTGCTGGTTTGATGTCTCTCCTTCAAGGAACTCTGTTAATTTTCGCTCGTCAGAAGGTGGTATTATCCAGTCTTTTGCCAAGGAAGAATAATCATATTCATCATAGCCATCCTCCACAAAATTTTCCTTGTCGTCATTTCTAGATTTATGAGTATCATAATCTTCCTTGTTGCCATCTCTAGAGTTACGAGTATCATAGTCTTCCTTGTTGCCATCTCTAGAGCTATGCGTATCATAGTCCTGATCTTGATCTTGATCCTGCTTTTGCTTCACCTTTGCATAAGTCTCGTGGACAGATTTGTCTGTTTGGTGCATGTCAAGAAGACGAAGGTCCTCAGAGGATCTGGAGTGGTGAGAAGCATATTTGAAAGCTGAAGATTTCTCTGATGCAGAGTCGGCAATATTAGGCATTGAGTTCGACCTCACAAGTAACGGTGAATCTTGAGGCGTTTGGCTGTTTGAGTTGTCCATCTGTTCATCGTATAAGGAGGTATCATCGAGCTGAAAGCTGTCTTTATCAGCACGATGACGATCTCCAGCAGAGAAAATAGACCCATAGAGTGCTTGGTCTGAACCCTGGTACGCAGAAACTGAAGCTCGAGGAGCTTTCTGATACAAATTCGGACTTCCTTTGAAATGCTTGCTACTACCTGCCGGGTGAGTACCATTTTGTTCAAGAGAATTTGGAGACGTATTCCGATCTGTCCCATCATCTGTTCCATTCTCTGTGACCTCCCTCCCATCCAAGTATAATTCATTTCCATGAGACTGACTTTTCTTGAGATGCCGTACCTGATGCGTCCCAATACCATGCTCAAGAATGCCACTGGGTTTAATTTCCTCGGATTTCCAGACACGCTCAATAGCGGTAGAGCCAGATGGCTTGCTGTTTCCACTAACAGAAGCAATGTTTCTCCCAAATATGATCGAGCTCAATCCTTTACCTTTAGACCCATTTTCTCTGACCACTCGCTCTGGAAATTCTTCTATAGTTTTCTACATCATCAAAAATATAGAAACAGATAAGTGTCATCTTATTAGACACATGAATCTTTCACATAGAATATAACACAGCGGTTCAACAGTACAAGAGGCAACAATGATTCAACTTACCTTAGTTCTATGGTGGTGAGTGTGGGCGTTGAAGCATGAAAACCTCACCATTGTATCAAACTTAAAAACATCGACTACATCACCCACTAGAACAACAGAGCAAACTAAACGAAAAAGAAAAAGAAAAAACACAAAAACTGTTCTTCTCCTCCTAATTACAACAACAAGTAAGAAACAATAAGATCACAACTCACGTTTTGTGCAAAGTATAAATAAGTGTGTCGTAAACAAATGTTAGCCGTAATCAAGGGTTAGACCCTCCGAGACACGACGTAGCCTCCAAATGACTGAAGCTAGAGTAATCCTTGGAAGACAAAGTGAAGTCACCACTTCAAGGCCACCCCACACCTGCGCAGCCGCAGAGGTGCGAGAAGCACACGACTTTGCAGAAGCGGCCAGAGTGAGAGAACAAATTGTTTTCGAGCTCAACTAAGCCCACTTCTTAAATTCCCAATAAGTTCCACCTCACCTAATTGAAAAACAATTTAACAATGAGACACAACAAAAAGCAAAAAGCTTGCAATTCGCAATGAGACACAACAAAAAGCGAAAAGCTTGCAATTTAGATCACAAAACATGGTATAAAAAAACCAAACAAAAAAAACAGAATATATTCACCGAATCAGCTTTTCAAGAGCTACCGTTCAAAATCGAATCTAACAAGAAGACATATCAACTGTTCGACGAAATGACAATAACAAAATTCACGTTACTACAGAACATAAACGCGTTATTAAGACAAAACCATTGAACACGAAATCGTCTTCACACGAAAACCAAACCGAAACACGGAATCAGAGATCAGTGAAACTACAAGAGCGAGAAAAAATAAAATAAAAATGGGATTTCTTACCAGAGAGCTGAGCCAGATTTGAAATCGAGAGCAGGATTAAAGGGCGAGAAAAAAAAGGATTCAAAATCAAGTTTTGGTGAAAAACGAAACCTTGTTTTCTTCAATTGGAGACTTTGAGGCAAAGCTACGCGTAACCCAAGAGAGACCACCTTTTTGTGTGGACAGAATCAAAATTGTACAACCACAGAAAAGTAGTCAACGGCTCTGATTTTTTCTCATGTGACCAAAACTTCTAGAGTCACACATTTTTTCAATTTTTTTTATTCTTTGCCTTTCTTAACCGGTTTTTTGCATATTAAACCGGCTTAATTAAATTCCCTTGGCCCTAATTTGAGCTTTAATTATTGGGCCTTGCTTTTGTTATTTTAATCACTGGCCTTCATAAACTCTTTTCCTCTGCCTAAACCAACCCAATTTGGCCACCAAATACAATAACCGTTATCGGTTTAGGAGCATATACCAAAACAAAAAGGCCAACTTACTTTATCTCATACTGAATCTCTAACATTTACACACATTGTAGCTTTTCTTCTCATTTTATCCAATTTCATTATATCTACAAACAGGAATTTTTCCTACTCTTACTCTGTACCCCATAACTTAATCCATAGAAGAGCTACTTTCTTCTGTCTCGTCCCCATTGAATCTAGACGGCAATTCCACACCAGACCTACAAAATATGTGTATGATCCAGTTAGCCATTTTGATCTCTCTTTGGGACAACAAATGCGTTATCAATGGTTACTAACCGATTTATCTGGCCTTTTCTTCCAAGAATCTCGCTGTTTGATGATTTTGGCGCATAAACTTGCTGGAGGTAGCCTTGTTTTACTCGTTTTGTAACCTATTAACATGCGTCGGAAGGTCAGAATAAAGAACTTGGTGAAGCCTGCCAACTGTTTCAACACTACTTTTAACATCTAAATAGTCAATTTAATCAACAAACGAACTCACCGGTGGTTCATTAGTCAAATGCAATTTCTCTCTTTGCATCTTCATATGATTTCTCTCTGCATGATACTTTCCCGCCTTCGAAAGAACAAAACACAGCTTACATTTCCATGAAAAAGCAAGTATGTAACTAATATATAGAAGTTTTAGGCAAATCTTTACCATCCCAGAAGATGGACCTCTATCCATCGAGTCAGGGGATCGACTTCTACTCGGAGGCAACAGCTTTGAAGAGTTAGTGAGATGCCCAGTCTTGCGTCCACCATTGTATATATTTTTATCATAACCATGAGTTTGGTTGGTTTCGATATTGCTTCCCGAAATATTATGGAAGTTGGCAATCAGATTGTTTCTCGATCCTTCAGCCCGACTATCGGAGCTAATCCGACTCTTCTTGCTGTTAGTTACGGGGATTTCTCGTGGTGAACCTTTGAATGTATATTTTAACGATTCGTGGTTAGGAACTGAATTAGAGAGACTGAGAGAAGGGGATTTCAGTTTGGGTTGACGAAGAATCTTTTGATCTCTTAGACCAGGCTCCATTCCAACCATTACGTTGTCATCATCATCATCATCATCATCATCATCATCCTCCGAATCCGGATCTGGCAAATGCACCTTCGATTTAGAAGCTAATTCGTAGCTCTATTAAGACATTAAGAACAAATTATTAGAGTATGATTATTAACAACTCAGAGTAAACAGATTCAAGATATTTAGCCAAGGAATGTGATGGGACTGATGGCAGATTAAGATTCCAGTTTATTATCTCCACGTGTATGTATGCATAAGAAGAAAGTTTCTGAAAGTTTCACTTACAGGACCAGGATTAAAGCTCTTCCTATTTCCAGTTATATATGAAGAATGAGGCCGTCTTTGATTCCCAACATAGACGGGCTCTGACAAAACAATTGAAGAAAAAACAATCACATCCTGCTGGACATGGGTAAACGCATTCACAATAAAAGATAGACTATAGCTTTTCTAAACAAATTACGCAATACTCATAACATCATTGACCAGAAAATTTTAGATAAAGATGAAACATTTGATCATGACTCACCTTGACCAATAGCATTTATTAGAGGCTCAAATGCCTTGGGAGGAAGAGGATCAAATGCAACCCCCAGAGGTGGACCATCCTCTCGATATTGTCTTCCTAATTGTCTCTTTACCGCAGTGATAGCAACATTCTCACCGTCTCCCTTCACTTTCAAGTATCCCGAAGGTTTATTACACCCATAGCTTCTCACAACCTGCGGATGCTGGATAACGTCATTTCGTGCAACATATTTAGACCTTTCTACATCACGAACACCATCTTTACTAGAAACAAGATTCTTATGTAATGATGAGCTACGTTCAGAAGATGTACTATCTTCACCATCATCATCTCCCATGTCAGAGCTCCCATAGAGCCTTTGACTTTCAACTTCCCTTGGCTTCGGGTTCCAATACTCTGTCTGCTTAGTGCTACCACATGAATCCTGTCACAGCGCGCTTCCACGATCCTGAAGAACAACGCTTGACCGATCTTGGCTACCGATGGTGTTCCCATCTTCTTTTACAGAACGTTTGTCTTTTAGCCTTCTATGGCAGAACCAACCTGAAACTTGCTTCTCGGTTAATCCTATTTCCTCTGCTAACTTTGCCTTCATTTCCTCGCTCGGATACTTATGCTCTGTAGAGAAAACGAAAATTACACCTGTAAAGAGCATATACAACTTGACATAAAGGAACATATACACAATAACAAGTCATAGTTACCATTGTAGAAATTCTCAAGCGCCATAACTTGGATCGGAGTCTTGAGCTTCCGTTTTTTGCTGTTCTCTGCGAATGTTTTATCGCCATCAGCGGGCACCTCGCCTGAATCTATAAAAAACAGCACATAAACGAAGATACAGCAATGATTCAACCAATCAACTATAACACTGAAACATTTGCACAATCAAACCAAACCTAAGAATTCCAAAATTCAGCCTCCAAATCTACACAAGTTTCACATAAAAAAGACTCAATTTTTAGCACTTCTCATCATCCAAAAACATTTGCATTCTCAAACCAACCCTAGAATTCCGAAATTCACACTCCAAATCTACACAATTTACACATAAAAGACTCAATTTTCAGCATTCTGACATTCTCTCATCATCCAAAAACATTCTTAAAATCAATAAAAAACATCCAAATTTCTAAACTTGATTACCAGTTCCATTAAACAAACCCCAAAAAAACTAAAAAATCTCCACTTCCATCGATGAATTTCACTATTGAAACAACGAAAATGGGAATTGCATTTGCATTGTAATTCAACAGACAACAGAAAGTCAGGACCATTGAAAACGATTCTCTCACAAACAATGGAGAAACAGAAATCGAAAAGAGAAGAAGAAACGGAAATAACCTGAAAGCATCACCAAATTGTGAAATTCCCAGAGGATTGAAGAAACAAAAATAACCTAATCAGCCCTTCTTCTTCAAAATTCTGATTTTTCTTCTCCTGCGAGAAAAAAAAAGAAGAAAACTTCCTCTTTCGCACACAAACTCTTGTGAACCGGACCGGTTACATTAGACCGGAAAAACAAAACCGGTCGACATTAATTTTGGGCCTCATTATGGGTATGGGCCTAGATTGGACAACGAAGAATAAAAGAAGAGAAGCATCGAATGTTTTTTTCACGACAGAACCGCCATGGCAACAACAGCTTCAAGGTTTCTCCGGACTTTGTCGAGGTCTCTCAAGGTTTCTCCAACACTTGTCCGTACCAATATCCCAAGGGCTTCTTCAAGCTGTTTGATTCAGAAATTCAACGAACCATTGAATTCATTCTCACGAATAGGAGGAGGATCTCGTATTACTACCAGAAGCTTCTCTTCTCAAGGTCCTGCTCCAATCGATACTAGGTAAAAAAAATTGATACTAATCTACTTCGGTTAAATCTGTTTCGTGAAGATAATGTTTAAACTGAGAAGAAATACAGTTCGGTTTTGCAGGAAGATGAGTTTCACAGATTAGCTAATTTCACTATCAGTGACCTTCTTGAGAAAATTGAGGTATTTTAAAATCTGGAGATTTTATTATTCTTTCTTACAGTGTCTTACTGGAACAATGTGATTGATGTTCAGGATTATGGTGATAATGTCCAGCTTGATGGTTTTGACATAGATTATGGGGTAAGAGAACTCTATCAAAGCATTTGTTTATGATCTTGTGTCTGTTTTTTAAATCCATTTCTGCTTATTATAGTTTTTGGTTTTGCTGTATCCAACAGAATGAAGTTCTCACTCTTAAGCTTGGATCTTTAGGCACATATGTACTCAATAAGCAAACTCCAAATCGACAGATCTGGATGTCTTCCCCTGTGAGGTACTAAAGATTTTTTACTTTTTCTTTGAAAGTTGCTAACTTTAGGCGTATGAATCGAAGCATTTCGCATTTAGAGCATCACGTTCCGCTATATTCTAGTTTTGCTGACTTCGACGAACTAGGAAAAGACTGCGCTTGTATTGTTATAACATGTTGCTCTTGCTTTACATTTTAAATTTCCTCTTTTCATATTGTTTTGGCGTAGTGGCCCTTCGAGATTCGACTGGGACCGAGAGGCTAATGCGTGGATTTACCGACGAACAGAAGCAAAGTTGCATAAACTCTTGGAAGAGGAGTTAGAGAAGCTATGCGGTGAACCAATTCAACTCTCATAAAAATAGCCTTATACAAGATTTGTGAGTGAGCGGGTTTCATCTAGGAACTCAAAACTGCTATGTCCTTTAAAGGTATATCTATGAGGAATAAACAAACACGGCAGAGGACAAAGAAGTTGTAGTGTGAAATCCGATTGATGTTCGTGATTATACCTTTTGACAGTATTGTCTCATAGTGACATTATTACACAATGTGTTTCATTTCCTCTCTTGCTAAAGCTCCATTTGTTTAATCAGAGCTGAAGCTGCCTTTGGGCGTTTTATGTCCACAGTTTTCAAAGTCCCGGGGAAACTGGTTAACAAAGTTTGCAGAGTCAATCTCCACTCTTTCAAAAGCACCAATAAGGACAAAAGATTGACTTCTTCAACACCATTGTCCCCTTTTCCCAATAATTAAAGCTTAGGTACCCCCTATGTCTCTCCCACAGTAAAAAATACTCTAAAATACGTATTTTTCAACAAAATGTTGGACCTTTTTGAACTATTTATGGATCCATCGCCGAAAAAGTTGACACAGGATGCTGTCAATGAAGCACCTGTGTATCTACAGACAGTAGCTAAACTGGTGTAAAGTAGCAAGTATCTACTACGTTCATGGCTTTTGCTTCAGATGCTCAAGTGAGACTTGTTCTGCTTTTTCTTAGAAACATCTGAAAACACATGATTTGCTGCCTTCCACATTTATACTTTTCGTGGTGGGTCTTTTTGTTGACGTTGAGGCAAACTTTCTCTCTTTTTCTTCGGACACGCTTTGAGTTTTTAAGAAGACAAAATGCAGATACCAGATGAGTAAGACATGCTCAGTACTGGTCAGAGAAATGATACTTGCTGTCTTCTTCTATATGTTTTTGCTGAATCTTTGTAGCTTAGATTGCTTTGTTGCAGTCAAAGACTCCATGACATTGCTCACAGGTTCAACGTTAATCAATGACAGCAATGGAGACACTCTTGTTTCAGCTGGTGAGAGATTCGAGCTTGGCTTCTTCACTCCCAGTGGAAGCTCCGATGAAAGAAGGTACTTAGGAATTTGGTTTTACAATTTACATCCACTTACTGTTGTCTGGGTCGCAAATCGTGAAGCTCCGGTTCTTGACCGTTCCGGCATTTTCAATATCTCTAAAGATGGCAATCTTGAAGTCACCGATTCAAAGGGAAGAGTCTGCTGGGACACCAATGTTGAACCTTCCTTAGTCTCTGCGCAAAGGACGGTTAAGCTGATGGATAATGGCAATCTTGTGTTGATGAAAGATGGAGATGAAGCAAATGTGGTTTGGCAGAGTTTTCAGAACCCCACTGATACATTTCTTCCAGGGATGAAGATGGATGAGAATATGACTTTGTCATCATGGAGAAGTTACAACGATCCATCACCTGGAAACTTCACATTTGAGATGGATCAAGAAGATGGTAAACAGTTCATCATCTGGAAAAGATCAATGCCATACTGGAAAACCGGAGTTTCTGGTACGTTTATAGGATCAGATGAGATGCCTTATTCCATTTCCTACTTCCTTTCCAACTTCACAGAGAATGTAACTGTTCACAGTGCCGCGGTGCCTCCTCTCTTCACATCTTTGTATACCAGTACAAGGTTTATCATGACCGCCTCTGGTCAAGCTCAGTACTTCATGTTAGATGGGGAAAGAATCTGGGCACAGGTTTGGGCTGAACCTAGAGATGTTTGTAGTGTCTACAATGCTTGTGGAAATTTCGGTAGCTGCAACAGCAAGAATGAGAAGATGTGTAAGTGTTTGCCAGGTTTTAAGCCTAGTTTCCAAGAAAAATGGGTCAAGGGGGATTTTTCTGGTGGATGTTCCAGAGATTCAAGGATCTGTGGTAAAGATGGTGTTGTGGTGGGTGACATGTTATTGAATATGAGTGTGGTTGAAGTAGGAAGTCCGGATTCGCAGTTCGATGCACAGAACGAAAAAGAATGCAAAGCGGAGTGCTTGAACAATTGTCAATGCCAAGCTTACTCGTATGAAGAAGTTGATATACATCAAAGCAAGACCAAGTGCTGGATTTGGTTGGAGGATCTCAACAATCTCAAAGAAGGCTATTTAGGTAGCCGCAATATATTCATTCGCGTTGCAGTTCCGGATATAGGTAAAACAATCTCTTTCGATTTTAAAAAAGCATAGGCTATATAACTGTTGATGGTTAAATTGCTGTCAAAATTCTGCAGAGTCGACAAGTAGAGATTGTGTGACTTGTGGCACAAATATTATTCCTTATCCTTTGAGCACAGCTTCGGGATGTGGTGATAGTAACTACTTTAGTTTCAACTGCAATATGTCGACTGGTCAAGTCATTTTCAAAGGATCTAACAGCTCATACAATGTTACAAGTATCGATCCGGATACCCACAGATTCGTAATCAAGATAAAAGATGTGGTAGGAAACTGCACAACTGAAAAACAGCTGAGAAGAATTTCAGAGTTAAGGATATCTTCGCCTTTTCATCTCACGGGGAAGTGTAATGCAGACATGGTTACCGGTGGAACTGAAGTGGAGATTCGTTGGGATCCGCCACTTGAGCCAACTTGCTCTTCGCCTGCAGACTGTAAAGACTGGCCTAATTCATCTTGCAGTAACTCGGGAGAAGGGAAGAAAAGGTGCTTCTGCAATCATGATTTTAAATGGAACGGCTTCAGTCTAAACTGCACTCAAGGTACGCTATGAAAAAACTCATTTTAAACATTTGATGCAAAATGTATTACTTTTCTGAATGAAGTGTCTCGTGTAGAACGAGCTCGTGGAAGATATGGGGAAGCTAAGACACCGGTGGCATTGATCATTGTGTTAACTTTTACAAGTGCAGTCATCCTGGTTGTTCTGTCAAGTAGTGCTTCTTATGTATATTTGCAAAGAAGGAAAGTAAACAAAGAACTAGGAAGTGTACCAAGAGGAGTGAATTGCTATGACAATGAGAGGCATATCAGAGATCTGATTGATTCGAAAAGTTTTAAACAAGATGATACTCAAGGGATAGATGTTCCTTCTTTTGAGCTTGAGACCATCCTATTTGCAACATCCAACTTCTCAAATGCAAACAAGTTAGGCCAAGGAGGGTTTGGACCGGTTTATAAGGTTTGAATCTTTTTTTTATTTGAATTTTCTTTCAGTCGCTTTGTCAATAGACTATAAACGTTTTGTGGCTTGTGTGACCTAGGGAGTGTTTCCTGGAGATCAAGAAATTGCTGTCAAGAGGCTATCTCGTTGCTCGGGTCAAGGCCTGGAGGAATTCAAGAATGAAGTTGTTTTGATTGCTAAGCTCCAACACAGGAATCTTGTTCGGCTTCTTGGTTACTGTGTTGCTGGAGAAGAAAAACTGTTACTGTATGAATACATGCCACACAAAAGCTTAGACCTTATCATCTTCGGTAAGTATAGAGCCTTATTTTTTAAAAGTCTTTGTTTAGTTCAGTTCTTAATGCAAAGATTGGGTTCTTGTAAAGACCGAAAGCTGTGCCAGCGGTTAGACTGGAAGATGCGTTGTAACATCATTCTAGGAATTGCTCGGGGACTTCTTTATTTGCATCAAGACTCTAGACTGAGAATCATCCACAGGGATCTGAAAACAAGCAACATTCTTTTAGATGAGGAGATGAATCCTAAGATTTCTGATTTTGGCTTGGCTAGGATATTTGGGAGCACTGAAACTTCAGCCAATACTAACCGAGTTGTTGGAACTTAGTAAGTTTTTAGCACTTTGATTTGCCTTAATAAAGCATTCTACTCCTTAGCATTTATGGTTAACTAAAACATTTTGGTTTCCTTGTATTGTAGTGGCTACATGTCACCGGAGTATGCTCTAGATGGTCTTTTCTCATTCAAATCAGATGTCTTTAGTTTCGGTGTGGTTATTATTGAGATTATAAGCGGGAAGAGAAACACCGGGTTTTATGAATCTGAGAAATCTTTAAGCCTTCTAGGCTATGTGAGGGATCTGAGACTTTTGAACATGTTTATGCACACTACTTGTTTATAAAACTTGATAAAACACACACACATGTATATGTGCAGGCATGGGATCTCTGGAAAGCCGAAAGAGGGAATGAGTTGCTAGATCAGGTNAGGCATGGGATCTCTGGAAAGCCGAAAGAGGGAATGAGTTATTAGATCAGGCATTACAAGCGACGTGCGAAACAGAGGAATTCTTGAAATGCTTGAACATAGGATTGCTTTGTGTACAAGAAGATCCTAATGATCGTCCTACAATGTCAAATGTTGTTTTCATGCTCGGAAGCAATGAAACAGCTACTTTTCCAACTCCAAAACAACCGGCCTTTGTCCTTAGACGTTGCCTTTCATCAAGCAAACCTTCTTCATATACCAAACCAGACACTTGCTCACAAAATGGGCTTACCATAACTCTCGAAGATGGAAGATAAATATCAACTCTCAACATTCACTTGAGCCATTTGCTACCTTTTATGTATTTGTTTTGAATCAGCATAATATTTCAATAGGAAAACATTGTAATAACTAATCAACTAGAGTCCTAAAATAGGGGGAAATTATGCAGATTTTTTCAATGGAATGAAATTTTGGCTTTGGAAGAAGCCATGGAGAATCCCGTTAGTNTTTCAATAGGAAAACATTGTAATAACTAATCAACTAGAGTCCTAAAATAGGGAGATTATGCAGATTTTTTCAATGGAATGAAATTTTGGCTTTGGAAGAAGCCATGGAGAATCCCGTTAGTTGTGACCTTATCATTTGTCTTCTAAGAGAGTCTCTATTGAGGAAGCTAGATCGGAGAGTCATCTTAATCAAAGCCTTTCCATGTCTCAGTAGAAATATAGCGAGGCTCATTTCGTCCTCGCACTCTAAGAATCCATGAATCTCCACAAATTCCAAGTTGTTCAAGAAAGATTCCACTTCACAGGCTTGAGATTCCCAGTACTGGATCTCTGAGTTAGACATATCCCACAAATCTTTATTCCATTGCTGTCAAAACATAAGCAAATCAGAGAAAGTTCAGTTAAACAAAATAAAAACTCCCTGTCTATCAAAATATTTACCCTTCTTTCACTTGTTTGGTCATTAATTATTTTGAGACGAAGAATGTTAAGCATTGGACAGCTCTTGAACAGACATGAGAGTGTTTGAACATTTTGTCTCCGGAAATGTGTTTGCACTTCCAAGAATCTCAAGTTGTGAAATGGTTGAAGATGATTCTTTACTAATCCCTTCCTGCTTGATAAAATCTGTCACAACATTACTAAAACAGTGAGGCAAAGAGATAACTGTAAAAAGAATAAGATGTTCAAGTATGTGTGTATAAATTTACCTCTACGGTTTGGCTTCCAAGTTGTAGTTTATAAGAATGGCATAGACCTGACAAGAGAGTGAATAAGCTATATATCTTGGAATTGATATCTTGATGAAGAATTAACACTTCAACGAAAGCTTTTCGCAGAGAAACCAACTTATCCAAGAAATGTACACTAGTAGTGACTGCGTTTTTATTCCAAAGGAAAGTTTTCAGATTCGGCGTGTTAATCTTCACAAAGCTCCCTTCAGAATTTGAGTTGAAGCAATTCGTAACCTTAAGTCTCTCAATCTTATCACCAGAAACCTCTAAGCCATCAAGCTGTAAAGAGTTCTTTAAAGTAAACTCTTGGAGAACACGGCAACTAACCTTAAGTTGCTTGAGTCCGAAGCAATTTTCTAGGGTTAGCTTCTCTAAAAGAGGAAAGCTTGGATCAGTGAAGAAATCAGAGAGACAAGGTTGGTTGTATAGAATGACAAGAGATAAAGAGAGTGAAGTAAGTTTCTGAAAACCTCCAAGGACTGATGACGAAGGAGGTAATCGAAAACCGGGGTAAGACGATTTAAGCTTCAAAGCTCTTAGGTTCTGAGATGTAACAATCCAACGAGGGAAGTTGAAATAGTCTTTTGTAATGACTTCTACATCAAGATCTTGAACCTGATGTGTAACAGCCAAACGAATCAAAGAATTGAGACTAGTGAAAGTGATTGGAATGCGAAAACGAAGTGATCTGAGATTGTTGGAACCACGGTGATTACTACGAAGAGAGAGCACTTTGTAAATGGAGTTAGAAGAGAAAGAGGTTGGTATAAGGTTTTCATCAATGGAAGTGAAATCGAGATCAGGCAATGATAGAAACAGAGATCTCCATCTTTTCGAGAGTGAGCTCGTTTTCGCTACGGATTTTAGAGGAAGCAAGAGGAGAATTTGATGAAGAAGAGAATCAGGAAGGTCACTGATTCTGTCTTCTCCGACATACCTATTTGTTACTTTCTTCTTCTTCTTACGTTTCACAGATCTCGTCTCCATTGTTTAACTTAAACACAGATTTGTTCTAGTTCATAATAAGGGTTTGATGAAACATTCAACACAACCACATAATCCTAAAAGTCATAAAACGATAAGTGCGTATTTGTATCCATAAATATCGCATTTTCTGTTTTAAACCAAATCAAGATCAACAAGAAAATTTATTATTTATACGAATCATCAAAAGATTATTACTCAGACTAAAGTCTTAAAAGACTAGAAATGACGATGATGTTGGCACTCAAGAGGAGTAACAGGGAACCTAGTGTTATCAAAACAATAATCATAAATCATATGATTAGCTCGAACCCAAATAAGCTGATGATTCTGATGTAGGCTTAACTCAGAAACAGTTGGTTCATCCCACCAAAACCTCTGGTTATCTCCATTACACTTGCTTAGATCAGTAGCTGTAGGAACCTCACAAGCATCAATCTCGAAACCTTTGTAGGAAGCAACAAAAGGAGCATGACTCCAGTCTGTTTTGACAAGACCTCCTTGTGTTGCCCAATCATCTGCGTTCCAGATCGAACTGTACACTCCCATTGCTTGGTCTTTAGCAAATGGGATACCTTTGTCTTCTAGATTCTTGTGGACTCTGATTGGTGTTTCATCTACCATGAATCTGTAATAACAAGAGAAACAAATCATTACATGGGTTTTTCATAATTGAACTTGAAAAAGTCAAGTCTTTTTTGTTGAAGAGAAACTTACACAACACTACGTTTGCTCCAGAGGACTGAGTAAGTGTGAAACTCAGTGGTGGGATCGAACCAAAGATTGAGTCTTTGCTCTCTGTTACCAAGTCCATTCACATATACATTTGTCTGAACTATGTAAGGCTCACCAGTAGTGTTCCCTAAGAACTCAAAGTCGAATTCATTGTGGTTCGCACCATCAGAAGACATCTGTGAAACAAAAGTCAAGATTTTGAGAGGTGTGTGTTTAATAAACAGAATAAAGAGAGGTGTTTGGTTTTGGTTACATACGTAGAAAGCAGTAACGGTTCCTGCTGAGTCACCTTCAACGAGCTTAATCTGGATAGAGATTTTACCAAACAAATACTTGCTTCTTGACTCAAATCCAGCTCCTGAATACAAATCAATCAAACATCAGCATTTTTGCAAAAACTTTAAAGAAACCAAAACAAAAGAGAGTAAAGGAACGAACCAGAGTAGTTGTCAAGTTTGAGTTTTGTGACTTCTCCTTCATTAACACAATGATCCATAGCCCAGCTCGAGCGGTAAAGCTCATCGAACTTAGCTCCAGGAACAGATTCACCACAAGAAACCATCCAGAACAACACAATCACACACATAAACCAACCCATACCCACCATTTTTTTAATACCAAACTTTTCACTCTAGAGTGTACAGTCTCACTTGCTTTGACTCTTGTGGAGGAGACAATAGAAAGGGGGTTGGTTTATAAAGGCAAGAAGTGTGAGCTGGCATCCAAATGGAGTGAGATGCCACGTTGGATTCGACGTGTGACTCAGGACATTGTATAAATGGACAAAAGAAGCCATCTTTACACAAGAGTTGGGAAATGAAATGTAGCCGTTACTGTGAGGGCATCACTCCAGTGGGGCTCCACTTTAGTACTACACAGAGGACAAGAATTTATGCTTCTCTGTCTTAACAAAAAAGAAAAATAAGCTTTCTCTTTGAGTAGAAAAACGAAGACTTTATTGCTTTTTTCGAATAAATGATTCTGTGAGGGGAGAGTAATAATGAAAGGAAAAGAGAAGATGAGTGTACAAGGACCATTTTACAGCTAAGATGTTTTCAATTGCAATTCGATTGGATCCAGCTGTGCATTTGGCTCTTTTGGGACACCCCCAACTTCAAATTTTTTATAAATATCTAATCTCTTTGATTGGTATACAGTCTTTTTCTTCCTCTCTCCTCACTTTATGGGAGAATTCAATTTTTTGTTTTTGTGTTGCAGGACATGGATTAGATATGCCAGCTTGTGACGTCATTTTGTTACACTAGTAAAATATCTTTCTTTTTTTTTGCTTTGGTAATTTAAAACTATGTCCCTCAACCTCAAGTTGTGTGTGTGCATGCAAATACACACCTTGTATGATACTATCCAGGGACTAATAAATTGTGTCTTTGCCTCTATGGTAATAGCCTAATAGGGCACTCTAAACCTGAACAAAATACTCACATCCAAAATGTAATACCGGAGAATCTGAAAATATCTGAATCAAACAAAACAAAGTAGATTACTTAAACAAGTCGAACCAAATTTAATGAGTATTACCCGCAAATAAACAAATTTACATACTTTTGGATATTCATCAAACCTTAAATTGGATTATAGCAAAAATAGACCAAATTTTATCGAATTAATCGATACCCAAAAATAAACAAAAAATTATAAATTTAATCATACCCAAATCCTCCAAATTAAACAAACTAAATTGTATAAAATCCAACAAAAATATAAATTACCTGAACCGAATCCAATCCAAAANGGATTATAGCAAAAATAGACCAAATTTTATCGAATTAATCGATACCCAAAAAATAAACAAAAAATTATAAATTTAATCATACCCAAATCCTCCAAATTAAACAAACTAAATTGTATAAAATCCAACAAAAAAATAAATTACCTGAACCGAATCCAATCCAAATTTTTTTTGGATCTGGTTCAATTCTAATTTTCGCATACACGAATAACCAGATATCCAAAATGTTGATATAACCCGAACCGAATTTCTAAATGTTCACTCAAGTTAAAAAAAAACAAAAAGTTACCCGAATACCGAAATATCTTGTTGCTTTGGTAATTTAAAATAATGTCCCACAAGTTGTGTGTGTGTGCATGCAAAATACACACCATATATGAATACCAATACCATATTGTATAACCGGGGACTAAGCTGTTTCTTTGTCTGAAAAGAAAACGACGGCGTTCTGGGCCATTCCTCCAAGGAGAGACTTTTGAAAAATCACGGGCTGTTTCTTGAACCAAGACAAATTAGGATAGTGACGTATACTGAATCCGATTTTGTGTTAAGACAAGAGTGATTGGTTGAAACTTGAGACTCTGATATTTATTTGTATATCATCAGATTCAATGTTATCCACCAACCCAAGATTGTCTTGATTTTTTTTTTTTATCTTGTTCTGCCTCGTTAACATTAACCGAGCAAGTGGGCATTTAAGCTTTAGTCAGGCGCGTGCGTGCGTGCAGTGCACCGAACCTCACAAAGCTCGTCTCTTTAAGCCAAATGGTTCTCTTAAAATCTGAGAGACTCCTCATGCTTTTTTAGTTTTTTTGCTGTTGTGTTCCACTAGTCAGTAAAAAAAAAAAAACTTAAAAAATATTTATTACTTTTTTCATATTCATTGTTATCACCATTGGTACTAGTACTACACTCCATCATCTTAATCATGACCTTTCTCTGTCAGCAGTAACTCATGACGAGATGACGCGAAATTACACAGTAAAGAGGCATGTTTTCATTGTTCCTACTCTTCAAATTAGATTCTTCACCCTTTGAACTCAAATTTATTTAACTAAAGACCCCAATACAACAATAAACTAAATAATCCTATTTCTGTTGCTGCACGGGAACGCGCTAAATGCTAACAGCTCA
>OVAP01000168.1:0-47229 GCA_900406295.1 Aurinia saxatilis | reverse complement strand
CGTCCGTCACTTCGTCCGTCAGTTTAGCCGTGTTTTTCTTGTAGTGTACTCTTTGAATAATATACATAAGGTAGATGATATTGGTGTACACGGCATGTGACTTTTCATACATTATTATTTATAGTTAGAGCAGGTGAGGTGAAGATCGATCGATGAAGACATTACTATGGTCAATTATTGTAACTTGTCACATTTCACAAAAAAAAGAGAGAAGATATATATCCTAATATAGAAAAGGAAAGATGCATGTCTCTCGCTCTCATCATATAACCTTGTTTACAATCATAACTAAAATAAAATTAACTTAATCTTTAGATAGTTCACCCCATGCATCTGTGGTTTAGTGGTAAGTAAATCATGAGAATGTGTTACAGTGTTCTATCCTACGTTTGGGCCAAAAATCCAGACAGTGTATCTGGTAGTTCGATAATAGACGATCTAAATGTTTCTATACATTAGTCCGTTAGCATTACAAATTTAGGATAAACAGTGTGGTCCAATGGCTCATGACCCGGTAACTCCAACATGTTCATTGAATAAAAAAAACCAACTCTGTAACACTTTGGTGCATTTCTAACCGGAGCTAAACCGGATTTGTCAATAGTTTTTATGCTAAAAAAACATGTAATGTTCATAAATCATTAGCTACATACATAACGTAATCTGATGGCGATGAAAAATATGATTATTTTTATATATTATTGCTGGTAAAAATAAGAGATATATATAGATATGCAAACCTGCCACAGATAAAATACAATCATATTCATACCCACTTAATAAATATATGTGTTAGTTTCAAATAATGCAATGATGATAATGATTTTAATAGACATGTATATAAAGTATATGACATGAATGATACAAAAGTACTAACAACTTCGATAACACTAGTAGTGGTGTCACTAGCTAGATGACCATGTTCTTCAAACGGCGGTTGCTCAGTCCATGTATATATATAAATAAAGTTTGCACCAGGCTTTTTATTAAAATAGGCCACGTTTAAAAACGCACCGAACAATAATTAGTTAGATGATGAAATCATTAAGGTCTGATTTAGATGTTTAAAATTAATTAGCTTTTTTATTTGGTGAAGAATGAAGATGAATCATTTTCGATAACGATCGATGGTCTTCCTCTTTTTGTTTCTGTTTTTTTCATGTTGTAAATCTCAGATTAATTTATAAAAATGTGTAGTGACTAGACATTACTGTCGATGTGTTTGAGTGATGAAGAAGAATATAGCTAAAGGTAAGCTCAAATATGGAATGGACCCTGTTCGTACCAAAAATGAGATGCAAAACAAAAAATAAACAACATTATGGTCCTTTTCATAAATTATACTGTGAGTTATATTACTTTCATTATTGATAACTTGGAATATAAGCAACTTGTTCATTCTTTTGGCCAACTTTAATCAATTATCCAAAGTTTAAAATCTCACAAAAAAATGATATATCCATGTCATAACACACCAACCAACCACAAAAACAAAGAAAAAATGAAAAGATCTCACAAAAAAAAACAAGTTACATTAAATGTATTAACTAATAACGAAGAAGATTATGATTTTGATATCGACTTGTGACTTTATTGGCACCATTGGTTAGGTATTCAATTTGATGACAATGTCTTTCAACATTTCTATGATTGTTAATATAAGATAATGCATATCCACATTGCTCATGAGTCATGACAGAAAATATCAAAGTACTTGAAAAGAGATAAAGCAATCTGATTTATTTCTAAAGTGGGAAGAGATTTGCATCAAACTTTTATTTTGCCTCTGCCCTACAGCCAAGCAAAATTTCATCAATTAAATCAACAAAAAACACTACAGAAATAAGTTCACATTTAACATTTACCACTTCTCAACAAATAAGACTAGTGGATTCCACTAACAATTTCTCAAAAAATCTTTCTGTATTATAGAATACATAACCATCTATGGCTTCACCTGGGGAGATTGGTTCATATAATGTTCTTGAGACCACGAAAACTGGGGAAAAAAAAAACACACACACACACACAGATAACTCAACAACTCATGTCTGTAGTTTTCATCAATGATCAATGTTTAATGAAACTGAGAAACTTACAATTGGGTTTTCCATTAGAAGAAATGTGTTGCCATCAAAATCTGAGGTTTCTTTTCTTCTTCAACTTGAATTACAGCTTCTGTTTTGATTTCTTTAACCTTTTTATCCCAAATATCATCCACTAGTTTCCATGTGTCATCGCTAATGATTTGAGTCTGCATAAAACACAGTAAGTAATAAGAGAACATACTTTGTTTATGAGCTAAGTTTGGTTTTGTTTACTACTACATACCTCCATGGGACGAGGGGCGCCAAATGTTGCAAAACCAACGTTTCCTGGAGAAAATGTTACTCTTCCGGGAAGCGATACACCGTGAATACCCCATCTTCCCGCATATATCAAGGCTCCATGTTCATCGACAGGTCTCACGGGTTCCTGTGTTTATGTATTTATGGATAACGAAAAAACCGGAAAAGTGATTCTGATACCGAAATAGAAAGAGAGAGATGACTGACTTGAGGAATTCTTGGAGCTGTGTTGTAAATATTCCAAATTTCATCGGCTTTGATTTCTCCCTTCTCAAGAAGCACATCTGAAAATGTTATTACACTCTTTAAGACTGTTGAGTGTATAAGTCTGCAATTGTAATGGAGAAACAGAGAAAATTTTGATATTTCTAACCTGTAATTTCTTCAAGAGCTGATTGATGTTCTTGTAAGATTGATGAGCATTTTTCCACAGCAAACCGCATGTATTCATCTCGTAATGCCTCAAGTTTTGGAATAAGCTACACGCACGATAATCATGTTAGCGGCTTCTGAGATTCTCAAGAGCTAAACAAAAAATGAAGCAAGGAGTAGATAAAACAAGCTTACATTTGGGACGAGGTCTCTTTGGTTTCGGTAATAAGCTTTTCCAAAAGCAGTCATTCCCGTCTGAAGAATCAGAAATTCTGCACGCTGTGAAGCTTCTAAAGTAGACTTAGCAGAGATCCAACACAAGTTTTCTATTCCAAACATCTCTTCTTCAACTACCCTGGCTATATATGAACAGGAGAATGAAGTAAACATCAGAAATTTTTGTGATCTATAACGAAAAATGAAAGCTAAAACTCAGCCTTTTCTGGCTTTATAACTTACGAGCACATGCACGGATTATTGAGTTCACATAGTCTGACTTTCTAGCAAAAACTCTTCCTGAAGTTTCTGCGTAACGCATATTTGGTTGGCTTCGAATCGAGTTTATGTCAGTCTGCAGAGAGAAGCACATGTAACAATGGTCTAAATACTGTTATAATCCAGAGTAACTCAATGAAGGATCATTTTTTTTTTCAATTACCTCACTGATTGGACGGTACTGATCTGGAAGATAACAAGCAAGAACAGCAACAGATGCTTCTCGGTAAGCCAACCTCAACTTCAATTCCTCTGGAACTTCAGCACTATCCTCTTGTCCCGTCTCAAATGTTCCTTTTTGCTGTAATCAGTGGAATCAGAATTTGCTAAAGCAGCACCTAAGTGTGGATAATCTGGAAATTAAGCACTAATTTACCCTTTTAAGCGCCTCTAGGAGTTCTTCTCTTCCAATGTAGTCTAAGTCTTTTCTTGCAGTCAATATTCCAGCTTCATTTCTGTAAACAATAAACCAACAAATCAGTGTTTTCCATTTTTTCCCTCTGCACGTCTTTAAGTATGTAGTTGAAGCTATGGCATCATTTATTACAGAACGTTTTGCAGTTCTGCTCCAGTAAAATCTTCTGTGTTTTCAGCTACTTCTTGCAGCAACTCTTCCTTCTCATCTTCAGATCGAAAGAATTTATTTCTAGCATGTACCTTTCATACAAAGAGGCCTTTAGCTAGGGCGCAAAGCAAACCAAAACTCTTTGATTCTGGAAAGTAAATTTAAGTACCTTTAAAATAGCCAATCTACCATCCTTTGAAGGCAACCCAACTCTTATGATTTTGTCGAAACGCCCTTTTCTCAAAAGAGCAGGATCAAGGATATCTAACCTATTAGTTGCACCTATGACTAATACCTGAATAACATCCATGATTAATACAAAGAAATGCTTATCGAAAAGAAACTTCAGCAAATAGTAAACATTACCTGTGATGTAGTAACTTTAAATCCATCCATCTCAGTCAATATCTGAAGCAAACCTTGTTCTCTCTCCGCTCCTCCCTGTTCGATCAGAAACACATTAAAACAAAGTTAAATCCTTTTAACTGAAACCTAACTTCCGGAACAAAGACCCGAATTCTTACCCCACCAATATCTGGTCCGCCTCGCTTACTTCCAATTGCATCAATCTCATCTATAAAGATTATAGATGGTTCAAACGACCTAGAGCTCGCAAAAAGATCTTTTACACGAGATGCAGCCACTCCTACAAACATCTAGAGATTTAAACAAGAAACAGAAAACTCCATTATCCCAAGACCTATAAAAAGATATTTAGGATTGTTTTCTACGTCAACAACAATTTATTCCTCACCTCAACAAAGTCGGTTCCATTTGCAGCAAAGAAAGGTAAACCAGCTTCTCCAGCAATAGCTTTAGCCAACAGAGTTTTCCCTGTCCCGGGGGGTCCATGAAGAAGAACTCCTTTAGGACAATAAATGCCTTTATTCTGAAACTCCTCATCATTCTTTAAAATTCGCACAATCTCTAGTAATTCTTTCTTTATATACTCCTGACCAGCAAAATCATCAAAGGTTACACCAGTTTTCTCCTCTGCTGATATAAATTTTGCCCTGAGAGAGAGAGAAAACAAATATATTCTTAGACAAGGATACATTTTCTGCCATTTGAGTTAAAATCATATATCTGGTGATCATTTGACATACCGACTCTTGCCTAGGGATCCAAGTGCTTGGCGCTTGAGCGGTGTTCTAATCTTTTTGGTAGGTTTTCCTAGATCACAAGGGATTAACTTGGCATAGATTGGTCTCATAATATTATCGATCCAAACATAAAGTGAAGCAAATAGAGCAAGTCTCATCGACCAAACCACAAAAGTGGCAACTGTAGTGTAGACTTCAGCTGAAACCACATCTACATTAAAAACCTCTACGTTGACTATTTGTTGATGTAACTTCTTCCAAACATCATTCCAACCATCAATTGGCATTCGATCCACAATGTGGCGACGGAAAACTATTTCCTTTTTCGAGTTTTCTTCTTCTCCTAGGGGCTCCCCATCTTTATAATAAGGCAATATCACTGCAACAACAACAAGACTTAAGCAAGTAGCTCTGAGCAGTATGATGAAATCAATGGACTATGGAGACGCATAGAATTAAACACAACAAGTCAGAATGGACAATGCTGAAATCAAAACTAAGAACAATGATTCCATTGAGAGAGTAACCACAAAAGAACCTACATCTTACGGAACTGAAGCACTCCTAAATCAATAAAATTTATGTAGCTACAAACCTGATATCGTCTGTCCGTAATTCGAGTACTCCATGTACTGAACACTATTGGAATCCAACAGTTTCATAAAATCGCTGAAATTGATCCGGTGAGAGGTTTCCGGATCCCATTCCGTTCCCTTCAACTTCCCACGCATCGTCAACAATTTTCTACTCCAATCTGAAGCCATCACAAGCTGCCTTTCTAATTGTACATTAGCCCTTCTCTCTAGCTCCTCCTTCTTACTAATTCTTTCTCTCTCAGCTTCCCTTAATCTCTACAAAATCCCAAAAACACAAATCAAAGTCTCAAAAGTAATCTACTTGCAACATACCTTCTAACATTTCACACTCCTAATCACCTAATTAGCTTTAAAGTTCTTAACTTTCAATTCCAGAAATGACAAAAACATAGGAACCAAACAGAGAGAGAGAGTGATATAACAAACCTCAAAGAGACGATTAGACTCATCATCTTCTTCTTCAGTAGACTCAAAACTCGATGTACTACAACAAGTAATCAAACCATTTCTCCCTCGTGAAGCGAAAAGATTGAATTTTGAAGCTAATTTAGCTTCTTTAGGCTTTCTCCGAGGGATAACAGTAGATAAAGAAGTCGGAAATTGAATGGGGAAGAAGGTATTACAAGGGTTTAAGGGTTTCGAGAAATGGGTTGTTGGAGTTAACGAACTCGAGAAATAGAAAGCCATTGTTCAATCATCAGAAGTGGGAAATTTTTTTCTCTCTTTCGATTTCTAGGAGCAAGAGAAAAGCGATAGCAAACGATTTTTTTTTTTTTTTCTAGAGGTGAAAATTTGAAGCTGGATTTTTCACAGATGGAACATGACGATCCAAACGGTGCGTTTAAGCGTTTTCCCTCAAAACACACCGTTTATAAGATTGACGGTAGGGTAGAACCGTACAGTAGACTATCAAACCAGATAGAACCGAACCGAATGGATAGATATCTAATTAATTTATAAATTTACCCAATTAATTGTTATTTTTAAAAAAATATGTTTAGTTTGAGTATAACTAGAAATATTTTGAACAATGTGAAAATGGAATTTCGTCGAATTTTGGATATTTCATCAAATTCATTTTTAAATAAACAAAATATAAAGATGTTTAGCAAAAAAAACTTGAACAAGATTTCAAGTACTAAAATTACACAAAATCTAAAACTCGAAAAATACCAATACAAATATTTGAATATTTAAATTTATTTGACATACAATACTTTTTACCTTGAATAATTAAGCGAAGAGTATAATTGTTTAACCACATTAATTTCTTGCTTGTAGAGTATCAATTAGATTTCGTCAAGGTAACTAGAATAATTTCATTTATCTATTAGATTCAAACATTGCTTAAAAATACTTTAAAAAAATCAAATTTCTTCGAATTCCAAAAACAAAAATAAAGATACGTTTAGCAAAATTAAACCAACTTTAAAATACATAAATTACACAAAATCCAAAATTAGAATTAGACAGAAATAAAGACCCAAATATCTAAGTGTATTTCAGAAATACAATACTCTTATACCGAACCGGTGGATTTGAAATATTAAAGTTCTATAAACCGGACATAACCAGTACATAATAAAATACGAAATTCCGGTATATTATAATTAATAACACCAAAACCGGTCTGAACAAGCGGTTCGTCGTGAAAACGTTTTGGGAGAGAGTGAAGAGACCGTTGTAGATCTGTTGATTTTTCTTCGTAAGAGAAAGAAGAAATGGTGAAATACAGAAACTCATCTCGATCTTCTTCTTCGGCTAGATTCTTCTCTATTAAAGCTATTTCTCTTTACTTGATCTTCATATTCGCTTTCACCATCTGGTTTCTAGTCTTTAGCTCTAGAAACATACAAACCGATGACCAAACTCGACCACAGCATCGGGATCTAATCGATTCGAAGGAGTTTCGACCTCCAAATTCGCCTCCTAGGAAGGTATGGTTCTTATTTTTAAGTGGGTTTTGGATTTGAATGAAGAAATGAAGTGTCTTGATTTGTTTTGGTAAAGTTGAATTCTTGATGAACTTTATAAAAGCTTCAGAATTTGCAGAAATGTAATGAAAACACTCAAATTTGGAATCGAATGATTCATATTGTTGGTGGGTTTTGGAGGAAATGGAGAAATGAAGTTACTTGATTTGGTTTTGGATTGGTTTTGATTGTGTCGATTGATAAAGTCATATTCTTGATTAACCTATTTGAGCTTCAGATAACGAAGAAATCGAATGAAGATACTCGACTTTGGTGTCAAATGATTCTTATTTTTAGTGGGTTTTGGAGTAAAATGAAGTTACTTGATTTGGTTTTAAATTGATTTTGATTGTAACAATTGGTAAAGTCAAATTCTTGCTGAACCTATTTGAGCTCCAGATATCAAACTTTGGTATCGAATGATTCTTATTTTTAGTTGAGTAAAATGAAGAAATGAAGTTACTTGATTTGGTTTTGGATTGACTTTGATTGTGTCGATTGATAAAGAATGACTCGTGATGAACCTATTTGAAGGTTCAGATATCGAAGAAGAAATCGGATGAAGATACTCAACTTTGGACTCCTCCTTTCAGCTTTGGTTTGCATCCATGTATCAAACCTTCTCCTAAGTACAAAGGTAACGAAAAAAAAGCTCCATTTCACTTTCTAAATGGTTCTGTTTAGGGGTTTGTTTATGAATCCTGAATCTGTTTATACAAATTTTCTTATCTTTCGCAGAATTTTCAGAATCAGATCATTATATAACAGTGAGAAGTAATGGTGGACTAAATCAAATGCGCACTGGTGTAAGTAAAACTAAACTAGAAACTACAAAGCTGATGTTTTGATTTCTTGATTAGAAGAAATGTTTTTTCGATATTTCAACTGATTCAATATGGATTTTCTTTTGCAGATAGCGGATATAGTGGCTGTTGCACACATTATGAATGCAACTTTAGTCATTCCTGAGTTGGATAAGCGATCTTTTTGGCAAGATTCAAGGTATTTGAAACTCTTGAAGAAAATAAGATATACAGTTGTTTTTTGTCTCTTGCTAGTTATGAGGTTTGTTCTATGCTAAATTGCTAACTTTTACTTCACTATGCCTCAGTGTGTTTTCAGATATTTTTGATGAGGAACATTTCATCAGATTCCTGCGAAGAGATGTGAAGATTATTAAAAAGCTTCCAAAGGAAGTGGAATCTCTACCTAGAGCGAGGAAGCATTTCACTTCCTGGTCTAGTGTAGGGTATTATGAAGAAATGACTCACTTGTGGAAGGAATACAAGGTCATCCATGTTGCGAAATCAGATTCTCGCCTTGCAAATAATGACCTGCCTACCGATATTCAGAGATTGAGATGTCGTGCACTGTATAGTGGTCTCCGTTTCTCCCCTGCAATTGAAAGCCTTGGAAAGGTTAGGACCCTTTTTGTGTTCATTCTAAACTTCTCACTGTTCTTGTCTGTAATCACCAACACACACATAAACGTCATAGATACGCTGTAGTAAAATTTCAGGGTTATGTCTTCTTTGGGCATAGAATAGCAAATATCAAGTTTGAGTAATTGAGTTTTCATCATCAGAAAATATATCTATCGATAATATGATTGTATGATGTGAGGCCTTATTAGGAGAAGCTTGATAGAAATAATGAACACATCTTTTTGTGTCATATAAGCCTCAGTAGTTTATGCATTTAAGAGGTGTCCTATGGGGCTTCCTGTAGACTTTGGGTTCTGAGCAATCATGACGGTGACACCACAGAAGCTGGTTGAGCGACTCAAATCACGTGCTGGGAGATATATTGCATTGCATTTGAGATATGAGAAAGACATGTTGGCTTTCACGGGTTGTACTTACGGCCTCACTGATGCTGAATCCGAAGAACTGAGAGTAATGCGGTAATTGATTACTCTGTGCAATAGCAACATAAAAATGGGTTCTTTCTGTGATAAAGTTTAGGTTGTTAGCTCAATATAAAATATGTTGATCACAGGGAAAGCACAAGCCATTGGAAGATCAAAAGTATAAATTCAACGGAGCAGAGATTGGAAGGGCTTTGTCCATTGACTCCAAACGAAGTGGGGATATTTCTGAAAGGTCTTGGATATCCTGAGTCAACAGTCATTTATATTGCAGCAGGGGAAATCTATGGGGGTGATGCTAAACTCTCAGAACTTAAGTCGCACTTCCCAAATCTAGTCTTTAAGGTTTGTTTATAACCAGCTCTTAATGTTTCATGCTACTGGCAATGGAAAGATGATATAGTGTTTGATTTCATGTACTGAATTACAGGAATCACTTGCTACAAAAGATGAGTTAAAAGGTTTCACAGGCCATGCGACTAAAACGGCTGCTCTTGATTATATAATCTCAGTTGAGAGTGATGTGTTTGTTCCTTCGCATTCTGGAAACATGGCAAGAGCAGTTGAAGGTCACCGCAGGTTTCTAGGTCATCGCAGGACAATCACTCCAGACAGGTTCTGTCTTCTTCCTTTTGTTGCCTTCAAACTTCAAAAAGCCTCTATCTGTTACTTATTTCTTTGTAGCTTATTTAAAAAGTTGGTGATGTTGTATGCAGGAAAGGACTAGTGAAACTCTTCAATAAAGTTGAGAGAGGACAGTTAAAAGAAGGAACAAAATTGTCCAATCTTGTGAAGCAAATGCATCAAGACAGGTAATAAAAAGAATCATAAAAAATTTCTTTGTATATGCGAAAAGACAACATCGTAGATTATTTGGATCGGGTTTTTTGCAGGCAAGGTGCGCCTAGAAGAAGGAAAGGACCAACACAAGGGATCAAAGGCCGAGCTCGGTTCAGAACTGAAGAAGCCTTTTATGAGAATCCGTACCCAGAGTGTATTTGTAGTTCAAAGGAGCACCAAGTACCCTAAACCAAAGAGGCCTTTTGTAGGAAGTAGGAGCTTTGATACATCTCTTTGTTTTTTGGCTTACATACCAAAATACACAGATTCTCAACAAAGTTTTGTATTCACACAAGAAGTAAATTATCGTCTTAGTATTCTGTCTATATTAATTATCTTCGGTTTAGTAAATTGTTTCATAATTCACAATGAACTGAATGGTAGGTTTTATTTATATATATATATATATATATATATATATATATATANTATATATATATATATATATATATATATATATATATATATATATATGAAAATGATTGGTATAGCGTTTTTGGGAGCTAAGTTCTCTATCATAATGTTTTTTTGACAAATTTGTACTCGTACGTATAAACTAAATCTTTAACCGGATACTTGTATATTTTTTACATGAGGAATTTTAACAATTACACATTTTTACAAAGAAATTGTTGTACAAACCATCTTAGTGCATACATCAATTTATAACACCTCGTATACAAACACCATTGTTTTTAAAAAAGAAGAAACACCATTTAATTATTATTGTTGTTGTTGCAATTGTTTTCTGTAACCAATAATTTTGAGATTTAAGTTCATAAACTAATCCTCAATTCCGCCACTTCTACGCGAACTCGTTCGTGACTTTGAATACTTTTCCTTTTTTTGGTGATCAGGTAGTGTAACGAAGTTCCCGGTGGTAACAAAATATTCTTCCATTATGTGTTTGAAACATTATTTTATCTTGGCAACGTCTTCCACATCCACTACATATAGGCCGAGTGAGACCATTGTTCAGAACTATATTACAGTTCCCACCATGGAACCAGGTATTTTGAACAGACTTGAGATAAATGCCATCATAATTCCCTAGTAAACATTTAATATGTAGTGTGACCTTACATTTATTACATGTATAAAGCCACTCCGGAGTATATATTTCTTCCTCGCAAACCTCACACCAATTGAGATTTACATTCTCTACGTAAGAAAGGGTGAGGAAATGCTCATCATGCTCATATCTCACTTTATATGGTAAAATGGCACATGCGAAGCACATAACGAAGTCACACTCGATACAATTTAAAATTCGATGCCCCAGAGGACCTTTGCATATTAGACATCTTTTGGGCTTTCTAAAGTTGGTCAGGAACAACGGATGAATGTGACATCCATGTTTAAATGGCTCGGATATTGAAGCACACCGCACGTCCAAGGTCATAACTCTACCCTTTTTGCTACACACATATCTGAAACCACACGAAAAACGCCAACAAAGTTTACAAACGAAATATATGTTGATATCACTTACTTTTAGAATAAGTGGATAGGGATGTGCCATGTGTCGTTTTGTCCTAGGAAGATTTGCACATGTCTCATGAAGTGCAAAATCACACTTCAAATCCATACATACATTTGTAAAAGTTACCATCATAAAGAGGAAGGACGCATGCTAGGCATTGCTTTTTTTCATCATACAACATGTTAGTCCCATTTTCAAATCGCATATTGTGATGTGAATGGCTGAAATGTTGTATAATTCCATCACCTTTCACCTCAAATGGACTGAGATTTTCATGTTCTTCTTCTGGTTCTCCCTCGAGTTCTTTTCTATCCCACACATCTCCCCGAGTTGCACACTTTGGATGAACTTCATAAGGGCAGCCTTTTGTGCAAGAGTATTTTCCATAGTTTTCGTCAACCTTTTGACGACAAACTCCACAAGACAAACTTTTAGAAGAAGAAATAGAATATATAAAAGAGATACGATGGTCATGACGGGATATTCTTATGACAAATGGTAAGTAGATACAATTTTTGTGGACAACGAAATCACATTGAAGACACACAAAGTTGAGAGACTTGCTATCAACCACCCCACAAACGTCACATATCAAATCAGCTTTTCTCGGAAAGAAGTTGAGTGTATGCTCATGCCTTTTTGAATAGTTCAGGAATAGTGGTTTTCTAGCACAGACCAGATCCAAACTAAACTTACAAATAAAACAATGGTAAAATAATAATGTTTTTAAATAGCGTGATCCACATCCCGATTCACAAATACGACATGTTTGCCAACTGCCAGCGTTAATAAACTGATCATTGCCATCAAATATGACAATTTGGAGATGGTGTTTGGGGTGATAAGAAGATTTAATTAGAGGGGGAGATTCCACACATTCTTTGTGGTAAGCTTGGTCACATTCCTCGCAAAAGTAATAGGTTGTACCGATTGTTTTACAATTACAAACACCACACTGGAATCCATACAGTGAATATTCTTTGTTGTTGCACCAATATAACGGGTAGAGGTGGTGACCAGAATTTGAAGATTTGTCGTCTCCAGCATCGGAAAAGTAATTAGTAGTATTGTTGATGACGTAATATAGATTCCCTTCAATATTTTTGGGAAAGGAGTCTTTAAGGTGTCGTACGGCAGGACAAATGAGATGACGAACTGGGATATGCTCGATGGATCCCATAGATGCTCCTACTCAAAAGAAGAAGTTGTGATGGTTGTAGATGATATTGAGAAATTTGGGATTAATTGGTTGTGATTTGTGTCTAGGTTTAAGACAATGGTTGGATACCATTTTAAACTTCTCAAGCAAAGTACTAATTCTATTTGTTTTCCTTGCAATTTAGGCTAACAAACCTTTCTTGGTGTCATCAAATTCAGAAAAGAATGTGTCTGCAAAAAGACATCCTATATTCTTTTCTTATAGCTTAGACAAACAATGAAGACAAGCATGCCGTTATTACAAGGAAAAGCATAAAGATTAAATCCAGATTCCAAGTTAAAGGTTTACACAGGTCGTTTACTATGTTAAGTATAATTGTTATAAAAGGCATAGTATTTAGCAACATAAACTCCAACGAAACACTGAGTTTACCACTGATACTTATACCATTCAGACAAGCTTTCCTACAGTTACAAGAGGATCTACTACACAAAGTCGTGTTAGATTTTTACACACAAAAGGCATCTAAAAGGATCTGCGAATTAAAAGAAGACCATAATACCATTTGAAGTGTGATGGCTCTTACTCTTAGCTCTGCTCTTTGTAAGGAGTCCATATCATTTTGCTAACATCTACGTCAAGACCACCTCTGCCTGCAGCTTTCAAATGTCGGTCCAATACTTTAGGATCGGCGCATATCACGTGTTGTCCTTTCCTGTACTGTATCAGTTCCAAGCTCTGAAGGGTGCTCAATATATCTTCTGCTTTAATCGCTGTCATGTCACTCAGCTCCTGCATGGACAAGGCTTTGATGAAAACAATGTGTTGATGGATAAGATAAAAAGCCTGGTTAAGGATATAAATTTACCTTGATGGATATGTTTCCCTTGTGCTTTTTCAAGATGTCTAACAAAATCCGAGTCCAGTAACCCCTGTAACTCACTAAGCCCAGATCAGAGAGGGGTCTTTCGGGTGTCCCAACTTTGCCCTCTTTCTTTGAGAGTTCATAGGCTACAACACAAACGAAGGGGTAATTCGTTGTCAAATTTATAAGGAAATGAGGAGTAAGCTTTACAGAGAGATGAACAAGAGAGTTAAATGAAAAGGAAAAAAAGATAGTAAGCAAGAGAATTAAATGAAAAGAAAACTCACAGAAAGCTATTAAGAATTTGCCATAGCCTTTCCTCTGATATGGGGGAAGGGTAAGGATGCAAGCCAAGTTGTATGCTTCTTCAGAATGTTTTTCCTGTACCAACAGAAATTGTGTTTCATCATTGACCAGAAAACTGAAATCAAGCATGTCTGTATGTATATCTACAAGCAAGAAAACATATCTGTATAACAGGTAGTTGTGATTAATCGATTCTACGTAACAGTACCAAAAGGTCATGGTACCTTTGAAAAGTATCCAACCATGTGGCACCCCCGATCATCACATTCACACAGAATATAGAACAGGAACAGATCAACGTCATAGTAAAGAGTTTTGTGGTCAAGAAATAACTTTGCCAGATAGCAGAGGTTCTGTGCATAGACCTTATTCTTTTTTCCATCTACCTGTAAAATTGAAGCAAATTTCCAGGTCATAAAAATTCACTTTCTGAATGTACAATATAATCGACTGAGAAAGATAATAGTCTATCCTCCGCATTTAAAACGTGAGTGAAAAACAGAACACACTACCATGATTTGCAGGAGTAAGAAGGCCAGAGAAGAATATATTACCTCAAACATTGACAAGGTAGAACTTCGATAGATTTCATCCCCAGGGGGATGCTTCAGATCACATTTCCTCTGCAAATGAAAACGAGATCCAAAATTTATAAGAAAAAAAAAATATATATATAACTTGATTGAATGATGAATGATGCATGGAAGCTCAAAATATTCAAAACGAACTAAGGAATACAATATTGTGAGTCAACAATCACAAAAGCGAAACAGTAACAGCAAAGACAAATGATAAAAACCAGTCAGTTTCTCACCATATGTCTCTGAAGCTGTTCTTTGCGCTTCATAAAATTCAAGCAAAACTCACAGAAAAAGAGCTTCACGCAGTCATTGTACTCCGGTGGGAAAGGAGAGAAGTACCACGTCTCAATCTCATACTTCCCAAGCTCAATCGTTGCTATGTTCTTCACTTTCGTAAACTCCTCATGTTCACGTAAACTCGCTGCATCCAGCTCTTCATGACCCTATATACAGACAATAAAAAAACCATCAGAACATATACTGTCACACACACTTCAACAAACCACAACAAATTTTCAACTCACCTCTACATGTGTCTCATCAATCTTCCGTTTCTGATGTCGTGTCATCTTCAAGCTAGTCACCTATCACCACCAAAACACACTTTCATGCTCAATACTAAGTACAGACGTTGAAACGAAGCTCGAGAATCCGAAAAAATGCTTACCTTGTCTTCAACTTTCTCATCTAAGGCACATTCTACAGAATCAAGATCAAGCTGTTCAAGCTTAATCCATTCATCCAATCTCCTATTAACTGCAAATTTTCACAAGAACATATCAAAATCAAGATTCCATGACCTAATCACTAAACCCTAAATTCCCAAAATTGAAAATGAGAGAGAAAGGAAACAACATACATTCTGTGTAATGAACGTAATACTCGTACTCATTGTTTCCATCGCTATGATTCTTCCGGCGCTCGATAACCTTCACGGGATGGTACTTCCCGTCTCTCCATTGACACATCACTCGAGTACCAACCTCGAGAGGAAGCATCCCTGTTCTTCTCTTCTTCGAAGACTCCGATTCCGAGATCGTCCGGTCTAGTATCGAAGCGTGAGAAGGAGTCGGAATCGGATCTCCGCCGTTGGTCGCCGGATTGTGGTGGTTTGGTGCCGGAGAGGCGGTGATTAGCGTCGTCTCTGTATTCGCAGACGATCCCATTTTTCTTCAGTCGGGTCGGAGATTTTACCCGGTGGATTATCGAAACGGGTAAAAAACATAATTTGTATTAAGGGGTGGGGTCCATTAAGCTGTTGTGGGCTAAGCACTTATAATGGGCTTTTTGAAAATGTCAATGGAGTGGTTAGACATTGAAAGATGATCTATAGTTATTAATCAGCAATTATAGTGTCTTTGATTTATTTAATCCATACGTATAATTAAAAATTGCTTTGTATATAATAACAAAAAATGTATTTTGTCAACAATTTTATCTCTCTTCTGTATTTAGCATTGAACATTATAGCCTTGAACTGAGCCAAAACCAACTAATTCATCGGGAGGACAATACCAACGACTAATTCAATCTAGGATTTCCAATGAAATATAACGCATAATTTTATATTCGTCTAATTGTTTGACCAAATATTAGTATTTTAGTTCTGGTGGAAATAAGATTCAAGATATGTGCATTATTTTTGTTGGAATTATTTCATAGTCCCATGTTATATACGTTATAATTAATGATATAATAGACATGGAAAGTTAGGTGTATATGCGTTTTCCTCAGCATCATTTTTAATTAGATTAACCAACAAGTAATACCGTGTTGAAAATGTGATACCAATAATATAAATTCTATTTTGTAATATTTTATGAAAAGAGCAAATGGAGATAAATATTCTAAAACAGGAGCAAGAACAAGTGACAGATGGAGTTTTTGTCGTGCATAGGAAAACAGCCAAACAAGGCTTTATGATTCGTAGTAATCACAGGATTCACAGATCAAAACATCACAAAGTTCCAAGTAGCAAAAAACCAACACACAACTCATCATCATGTCTATGAAATTATGGTCCATATAGATTTAAAGGACACAAAAAAAGATTCGCATGGGAATTTCACAAGTTGTATCATGTAATTTTCCAAATTTCCTATCACATACAAATTTACATTTCATATATTTTTTTTTTGGGGGGATAATGATGCAACTCCCTTACTTTGAAATGAAGAAAGAATAAATTTGATTCCTATTCTCAGTTTTTCACATGTTTACATGTTAGATGGAAACCAGTGAAAAAGGTCATATATTCACACTGAGAATAGAGATTTTTTTAATCTAAAATTAAAAGATGAAATTAGGCCACACAACCAAATTTTTGTTGAAATTTGTTTCTATAATCCTATATAAATTTAAAATCTAAAAATTAAATCTTTTAAATTTTGTAATTGCTTGTGTTATTAAAAAAAAAAAAAAGAAATCCAGAGGCCATAGCAAGGTTCTAGTATATTGTAGCTTTCATTTTTAGTGGTCTAAGTAAGGTCCCCATTATGGTACATCTTTTATATTGATGTAACATCCCATAAATACTATATTGAAAAAAAAATAAGTAACCAATCTTTACATAACATTTTTTAACACAGGATCTTTTATATATCTTTAAAAAATCTAAATTATGATACCGGAAAAATAACTAATACAAATCGCTAAACTATACATATTTGTATGAAATTCATCTTACGAATTACAATATTAATATCGAAAACATTTATTTCTTAATGTATATATATATATATATCTATATATATAGTTAGTATAAAAGTTACCTCTTCTATATGTTTAACAAAAGAAATTATACCTTTTTTATATATTTAACGGAAAAATATATACCTTCTAATAGATATCACCATTACATTTCTCTTAAACAGGTATGACCTTGAATAGAAGAGCCAAATAATTTATATATCACAAATATATAGAACTTTTAAGAATAACAAAATAATTTTATAGTAAAATAAAATCGACATCATTTTTTTGTTTAGTTTAGGCGTTATACAATTTAGGATAGACATGCCTTAAATCTTGTTTATACTTTTTAAAACTAATGTAAATTCAAGAATCTGCTCAGAATATAAGACAAGGGTCCTCTTTCTTCTAATACCTCTTCTCTCTTCCATAAACAGTTGTTCCTAAACCCACTTCTCGAAATGGCAACTTCTATCATCTTCTTCCTCCTCCTCATCACCCTAACCATCTCATCACCAACCTTAACCTCAGCTTCCAAAACAAACACAACCACAATAGAATCAACTTGCAAGAACACAAAGTACTACAACTTCTGTGTCTCTGCTCTCAAATCCGACCCAAGAAGTCCCACTGCCGACACAAAAGGTCTTGCCTCCATTATGGTCGGTGTTGGTATGTCAAACGCAACAGCCACCGCCACGTACCTCGCCGAAAACTTAGCCGCCGTCAACAACACCGTACTTAAAAAGGCTTTGAAAGATTGTTCTGATAAGTATGCTCTTGCAGCTGATTCTCTTCTGTTAACGAGTCAAGATCTTGATGATGAATCTTATGACCTTGCTTACATGCATGTTATGGCGGCTCAGGATTATCCTAATGTTTGCCGGAATATTTTCCGGCGAGTTAAAGGGTTGGTTTATCCGGTGGATATTCGTCGGCGTGAAGTCAGTTTGAGACGTATTTGTGGTGTTGTCTCCGGGATTCTTGACCGCCTTGTTCAATTATCTTAATTTGTATTTAATTATGTTGTCTTCTTACAACTTATTATGTTTTTTTTGTTATATAACCTTGGTGAAATGAATATATATCTATTTCATAACTATGAATAAATTCATCTGGACTTTGTAATATTTGGATCGGTTTATGTATTCTTCTTCTTGCTTTACAGAGCAAGAATATTATATAGATGGATTATAGATTAGTCGAATATTTGGATGTTTAATATTTCTCTTATTAGTCAGCACTAAACAGTTTTGTCAACAAGTTGATAAGTATCAATTTACCAAAACATTAAGTCATGTTTAGTGCCAAAGATTTGGGAAAATGTTCACTCGCGAAATAGAGATATTTTTATATTTGTTCGATGGAATACTTCTTACATGACTAGACCGTATCTCTACGGGTCTATGTAACTTTTGCTTTATCAATATGCATTCTACGTGTTATCGTTTTGGAGATATTACACTTTTTAATATTGCGATAAGGTTTTAAAAGTGTAATATTAAAGAGAGAAAGGTAACGTCGTTTATGCGAATTTAAAAGAAAATAAAAGTTTGAACAGTTATGGACCTCATAGCTAGTACTACTTTTGAGTCGACATTGACTGATATGCGAATAAAAAGCAAAAGACGTATTACTTTAGTTTATTTCTAAAATAAAATGTGAGTTTTACGTGGAAACTTTTGATATCAATAATTGAAGTGAATGTCTTCCTAGGTCAGCGACTACAGTCTTCGCTATCACATTGAATTAAGAGTGGCTCGTAACCTAAATTATGATGACAATATTGTCACACGAGCCAAATTTGTCTTGGTTTAGCAGTAACCAATGTTTTCAAAACTGATTTGGACAGCGAACCAGATTGGGGTCATCAGGTTATTTGGAGTGAACCGCGGGTTGACCACATGTCAATATATTACTAAACCTATTACATATATTATGCATATAATATTATAAAATATTTAAGTTATATGATTTAAGTATTGCAACGAAATTTTTAAGTTCTTCCTTTAACTATCATTTTTTGTTTGAGCAACATGATAATTATAAGTTTTACATTGGTTTTTTCTAGGCAACGCGATTCTTTATAACCTAGATGACTCTACATCAGCAAAAGAAACATGTGCCATGAATAGATTTTAGAATTTTGGTGTTGTATGATATCTAATGGTGTAAAAAATAACAAAATATTGATATTAGTAGCTAATTTTGAAAAAATATTTAGATTTCGTGTGTATTAACTCACCAAATTTACTGATTTTTTTTTTTAAAATTTGTTGTGATATTTGACAAAGTTCAGAATATCAAAATATGATATCATTTGGTAAATTTGGATAATACTCAATTTTTATGAGTATTAATCCATCAAATTTTAAGATTTTTTTTATTTTTTTTGTATGATCTCGTAATCATTTGTTAATATTGAAAAACTCAAATACTGTGTATATTAAACCACCAGTTTTTTTTAATATAAAAATCGTTCGGTTTAGGATTAAACCGGTCAGTCGGTGAAAAAACCGTCAATCGACACGGATACAACATTTTCGCGCCCAGATGATCCCAAAAGACGCGCCTAGAGTGACACTTCTTCTCTCCACTAATCCCACAAACCCTAGAAAATTTCCCCAAAATTAATTTTCTCGAGAAAATACGCTACGATTCTGGGCATTCTATAGAATCGAAAAGATGAAAGGAGGTACGATTCAGATAAATTGGCACGACGGGAAGCCGGTTTTAACCCTAGATTTTCACCCGATTTCCGGTTTACTCGCCACCGCCGGAGCCGATTACGATATCAAGGTAAATCCAAATCTCAGAAATCAATCTAGATTCCTCCAGATTCGAACAATTTCTCGATGTATTCTGATCCAATTTCATCCAATTGAGCTGAATTTGAATTTTGGAAACTGAGATGGTTAGAGAAGAATCATCGTATTGATTATTGAATTTGCAATCACTATTTGACTAAATTGAAAAAATTGTAGCTATGGTTAGTAAACTCCGGTCAAGCGGAGAAGAAGCTTCCGAGTGTATCTTATCAGAGTAGCCTCACTTACCATGGATGCGCCGTGAATACCATTCGTTTTTCTCGATCTGGTAAGCTTTTTGTATTATCAGAGATGTTCTTGAGCTGTTATCATGTTTAATTTGTGAGTCGTATTGTAATGGTGATTGTTTTATGGTAATGTGCAGGGGAACTACTTGCCTCTGGAGCAGACGGTATGATTTGCTAAAATTCAAATGTGTTTTGCGTATTTTGAATACGTAGTGAAATTAATTGTAGAATTCTGTTTATTGGTTGTAATGCAGGAGGTGAGCTTATCATATGGAAGTTGCATCCTAGTGAAACCAACCAGTCCTGGAAAGTTCTCAAGTCATTATCGTGAGTTCTCTCATTGCCATTCTTTTGTATAGTTAAATCGGAGGCTAGCAAGAACCATCATCTTAGAGCTATGGTTGGACGATTGAATATGGTGGGAATGATTATGTAGGGTAGTAACATGGTGGAGACTAGAAAGCGTATGAAAGTGTTTCACTAAAGTACCAACATTGACTCAGTCGATCATAGTCTAGTAGAAAGCATTTTTTTTCCTCAGTTCACTCCCGAGCACTAGCAGTAATGTAGGCTAAGAGAATTATCGGTATTTTTGTTTGCCCTTATAGATTTCATCGAAAGGATGTCCTGGATCTTCAGTGGTCTCCTGATGATTCTTATCTGATTTCTGGCTCAGTGGACAACTCCTGCATTATATGGGATGTTAACAAAGGTGAGAAAGTTTCACCTGTTTTTCATGTTAATTTCCACACTTTGTGTTTCTCAAATTCCTGTATTTGCTACTAGGTTCTGTCCATCAGATACTGGATGCCCACTGTCATTATGTTCAAGGTGTTGCCTGGGATCCCTTAGCAAAATATGTAGCCTCTCTTAGTTCAGACAGAACATGCCGTATATATGTCAATAAACCTCATACAAAGGGTAAAAGTGGTGAGAAGATGAACTATGTTTGTCAGCATATCATCATGAAAGCAGATCAGCAAAAGGGAGATGAAACAAAGGTTAGGGAGAGAATAATTTTTGTATGATTCACTGCGATTACACAGTATGCCTGATCACACATTGACATAATACGCAGTCGACAAAAACCCATCTCTTTCATGATGAGACATTGCCTTCTTTCTTCCGAAGATTGTCATGGTCACCTGATGGATCATTTTTACTCACTCCAGCAGGTGATTATCCCTAATTCCTATCATGATTTTTTCAGATGGTTAGGCTTCATCATTACATAGTATAAGTATTGTTTATTGGCATAACTATATTGATTTGCAGGCTCTTTCAAACTTTTGCCTACATCCGAAGCTGTAAATGCTACTTATGTCTTTTCAAGGAAGGACCTCTCAAGGTAAGATAATTACCTTACCATCTCTTGTTTGGAAGTTGTAAGGCCTGTGAAACATATTGTAGGCATGTAAGCTTTTCCTAAGGCTGGTCCAAGAGACCTTTTGCTTTAGCTTATGTCAGAGATAATTAGAAAGTCTCACACGCAGTCATTTCTTTTTTACTCAAACAGACCTGCCCTGCAGCTTCCAGGTGCCAGCAAACCAGTTGTAGTGGTTCGTTTTTGCCCTGTTGCATTTAAACTCCGGGGTTCAAATTCTGGTACATATTACATAAATGTTTTTTAGCATAGCCCTTCAAGATGTATATCTTTTCCTTAAATCTGCTCATTTTGTGATCTCAAATGGTGTTTTGGATTATGCAGAAGAGGCTTTCTTCAAGCTTCCTTACCGTCTTGTATTTGCCCTTGCAACTTTAAATTCGGTGTATATATATGACACGGAGTGTGCTGCTCCGATTGCAGTCTTAGCAGGTCTACACTACGCTGCAATAACTGATATAACATGGTACAAAATGAATACACATATAATTTAAGATCTGAACAAAATCCTTCTCCAAATATTCTTAGTTATGAACTGTAACCAATTATCATTTTTTCATTAGGTCTCCTAATGCATCATATCTGGCTTTGTCCTCACAAGATGGCTATTGCACACTAGTTGAATTCGAAGATAACGAATTAGGAGAATCCGTGCCCATTTCAGGTTTGCTGTTTTTTTTTTTAACTCTCTTCTACTTTCCAGAACCCAATTGAGCCAATCAATTCGATCGCAGTAGGAAAGAAACCCATGGATGGTGAGGAGAAAAAGCATGTTTCAGAGAAAACCAACGAGCTGATAACGGGAACAAGACCAGGCGAGAACAATAAACAGGATGTAGTAGAACAACACGAAGAGATAAAACAGCCATTGCCTAGCAAAATTACCACTGATGGTGTGGAGAAAGAGCAGGTAATCCAGAAACCCGATGAAGTGATGACGGAAGCAAGACCAGAGGAGGAGAAACAGGCATTGCAGAGCAAAATCAACACACCAGTCTCAAATAAACCCGCGAGGAAGCGCATCACACCGATGGCTATAGACCCCTAAGGGTAAACTAACTACTGGTATACGTAACTTACTTTTCCCATCTATTGTTACACTGTCACAGTTATCTTCTCATAGGCTATGGTTATGAGTTCTAGGGATGTCTTTTCGCTCTGATTTTGTTGGTTCTTTCAAAATATAGATCCGAACTAAGCATGTAGCCACTTGGTTAGTATTAGAAACCAAAAGAGAATGAAAACACAATGGTTTGGTGGTATATTTTGCTATAAACCAGGTAAGCACAAAAGTCCGGGAAAGAGACACTTGCTTGGTTTTCTCTCTTTCTCTTGACAGCTAGTTCTTAGTTGTCCGGACCAACAAGTGTGAAGTAAAGCTCTGGTTTTTAATGCTCTGTTTGTTGTAAGTTGTAACATCTTTATAAAGATGAGTCTACATCTACATTTATTAGTGAGACTAGCGTTATCCATTTGTTCTATAAATATTAATGATAATCTGAGGAGCTCTCGAAATCTCAATTTTTAGTAGTTTAAGATTCAAGAGTGCTTGTTGTTGGATACTCTATCCATATAGAGTATCTTAGAAAGAAAAAAATTGCAGCTAACAAGAAACTTTTGTTATCGAGAGAAATTCTCCAAAGTGATGGATAACAAATATGACAAAGAAAGTGAGAGATCTTTGTTGAAGATTAATGTCTCTGTCTTGCAAATTGCAACCTTTTTTTTTTTTTTTTTTCATCTGAAATATACTTATATGACACCAAAATCCAGTTTACATCTTTTGATTTGGTACAAAAGGAAGAAAAAAAAAATCTCCTTTAAAAAATGTGTGGATTTGTCGTTGTAGCCTTTTCAGCCCATTTCGATGTGGCCCCGTATTAGTGAAAACAAAACACTTAAACCGGTGAAAAAACCAAAAAATTATTTTCATCCTAATTTTAATATCCCTAAACCCCCACACATCTCTTTTGTCTAAATTCAGTAAAAAAAAACTCTGAAATCAAACCCCAGAAAAATCCAAAATCTCTCTCTCCATCCCTCCTGAATCTCATCATCTTCTGTCTCTTTCCTTCACCCAGATTTTCAATCATTCTTCCAAATTTTCAAATTTCAATTTCTGTAATTCTACAAAAATGGAATCACCAAAACTGCCGAAATCCCTCTCCTCCTCCTCCTCAACACCATTCGCATCCTCCTCATTAAAACCTCACCGTCGTAAACTTCCTCCACGTAACATCATCCTCATCATCATCGCCTCCTCATGTATCCTCCTCCTCCTCTTCTCCCTCCTCCTCTACGCAACCGTCTTCAAAAAATCCTCCTCTTCCCACAAACCTCCCCAACCTCCTCCTTCCTCTCCAACTTATCTCCCTCCCTCCTCACCATCCCCACCTCCAATACAACAGATCCGTCTCGCATGTAACGCAACACGTTTCCCAGACCATTGTTTAACCTCCCTCTCCAAATCCAACCTCGTCCCACCAAATCCTAAACCAATCCAAATCATCACCTCCGCTATCTCAATCTCTTCTCAATCCCTCAAATCATCCCAAACCAAAATCAAATCAATTCTCAATACCTACCAAGATAACCAAAACAAAACCAAAATCGCAACCACTTGTCTCGAGATCCTCTCTTACTCTCAACACCGTACCGAATCAACAACCAATGTAGCTATCAAAACGAACCGAATCAAAGACGCACGTGCTTGGATGAGTGCAGCTTTAGCTTACCAATACGATTGTTCAGCTGGTCTTAAAAAAGTTAACGACACGAAGCTCGTCGTCGACACCGTCGCGTCTCTCGACGATCTCGTGAAGCTAACAGGAAACGCCTTGGGGATGTTGATCTCTTTTGATAATTTCGGTGACGACGTCGTTTCGTGGGTTTCTCCAGCTACAGAACGAGATGGGTTCTGGGAGAAGATAACTCCTGGGCCTGGGCCGGGTTCGGGTTTGGGCTTTCCGTCTGGTTTAAAAGAAGACGTGACGGTGTGTGTAGACGGAGGATGTGTTTACAAGACGGTGCAAGAAGCGGTTGATGCGGCTCCGGCAACTAACGGAACCGTTAAGTTTGTGATACGGATTAAGGAAGGTGTTTATAAGGAGACTGTTAGAGTTCCGTTTGAGAAGAAGAACGTTGTGTTTATCGGTGACGGGATGGGTAAAACTGTAATTACTGGTTCGTTGAATGTTGGTCAACCTGGCATGAATACGTTTAACTCTGCAACTGTCGGTGAGTTTTGTTAAACCGAAAGTTTATTAATTGATTTCGTCGGTTTGTTAGTTAATTTACAGAACATAAGTATAAAAGTCAAGACATTAGTTTTTTTTTTTTTTTTTTAAACACTCTTGTCGTGATCGTTTTTAGTCGACTGAATAGGACTGTTCCTTATTCCTGGTTCCACCAGAGGACAGAACCCATGTGATATTTACCTGGAAATGGAATGATTAATTTGTATTTAGTACTTTGTATGATCATACAAATTTTTTTAATATTTTTGTTGGATGTTTTTGTGGTTTGGTAGGAGTACTTGGTGATGGATTCATGGCTCGTGATATAACTATAGAGAACACGGCGGGATCAGATGCGCAACAAGCGGTTGCGTTTAGATCAGATAGTGATTTCTCGGTACTCGAAAACTGCGAGCTTCTTGGGAATCAAGATACTGTTTATGCACATTCTCTTCGACAGTTTTACAAAAAATGTCGGATCGTAGGGAATGTGGACTTCATATTCGGTAATGCGGCTGCAGTTTTTCAAGATTGTGATATCCTAGTTGCTTCGAAAAATTCTAAAATCGTGCAAGGTGGAGCAAACAATGCGATTACAGCACACGGGAGGATTGATCCTGCGCAATCCACGGGATTTGTGTTTTTGAACTGTGTGATTAATGGAACAGAGGAATACATGAAGGAGTTTCAAGCTAATCCTAAAGGGCACACGAATTATTTGGGAAGACCCTGGAAGGAGTTTTCGAGGACGGTTTTTGTGAATTGTAATCTTGAGTCTTTGGTTAGTCCTGAAGGATGGATGCCTTGGGATGGGGATTTCGCGTTGAAGACTTTGTATTACGGTGAATATTTGAATAAAGGTCCGGGTTCGGTTAGATCGAAGAGGGTTCCATGGAGTAGTGAGATACCTGAGAAACATGTTGATGTTTACTCTGTGGCCAATTTTATTCAGGCTGATGAGTGGCCTTCGACGAGAGCTTGATATTGTAAAGTAAATGGGGGATTTTAGGATTTTGAAAAGAAGAGAAGTCTTCACTGTAATTTTTGTTTTAGTGTCAATTAAAGTATACAGAACAATGTTCAAAAAGATTTAGTTTAGTGTTTACTCGTTAATAACAAAAGCATGTAGTCGTCAATCTTTAGTTGAATGCTTTAAGATATCAATGAAAAGTATAAAAGTATGGATAAAGAAGGCACGAAGATCATATCTTACAAAAAGATGGGAACTTTATGTCATATCAGTTTTTCCCGAGTGATGGAGATGCAAAAAGAAACGAGGAACTTTGCTTTTGGTTTATTAAAGATATGGCCTAATGCTTAATGATTCAAGAAGCTTACATTTCAAAATGCTTTAAAGGGTAAAAGAAGTAAATTACTTTGTTATTTTTACCTTTTATCGAACACATTTTGAATGAATGACAGTGATAAATAGTGCAACACACAGAAGCTATGAATTCTAGGAGAAACAGCATGGGGAAGAAAAAAAACACAAACATGATGTTTTGGTGTTGACAGAGCGAAAGAGAAACTTATATTTATATGTCGGAATCAGAACTTTTCTCCTCCTTTGGTGGTGCATACTGCTTCAAGAGACGGGATCTCGCCCATGGATCAAGCGGCACTCGTGCTGGTGGTTGTGGTGTTGCTGGTTTTGGTTGCCTTAACTCGTTCTCTCTATCGATAAACCTAGACATGAATGAGTATATGATAATTAGGCTCACAAAAGGGAACTCTCAAACTAGAAACCAGCAGTATTTTGACCTTAAGCTAGTATGAACCAGTTTTATTATTTGTAGCAAAAGAGAACTCAAATACAAATGTGCTACTATGAGAAGAATGAACAATAAAGAAAAGGAAATGTGCTTACTCGATATAAGCCATTGGTGCAGCATCACCAACTCGAATGCGAGTCCTGAGCATTCTAGTGTATCCACCATCTCTATCCCTGTTAACAAATAACATCCAACTAATGAATCAGAGTGACCAAGGATAAAAATCCAAATAAAAGCAAAAAAAAAAAAAAAAAAGTTTGAAAGATTCACTTGTATCGATAAGCCATCTCTGTGAAAAGCTTGTGCACTACATCATCTCCTCTAACAAACCCACCAGCTTGCCTTTGTGCACAAAGTGTTCCCTGTAACAGAATAGCTACAATCTCAACAACAACAAAAATCACCTGAAATACTTTCATAAGCTGAAACCAAGATTTGTGACCACTTAGGCATGATTCCAATTCCAATTCCAAATCAACTATAATATATCTGATCATACAAATGATTTGTATATTGTTAATTTTCTCAAAACTTAGTAACAAAAAGTATGAATCAATACCTCTTTGCCTAGTGTAACCATACGATCAGCAAGACGACGAACCTCTTTAGCCTGCCAAAATAGGACAATACATTTCCAGTCTATAGCAGTAAGATCACAGATTCTAACTATAAACCCTAGCTAAAACCCTAAAAAATGAGGAATTAGTAGTAGTACCCTTGTGACAGTGGTTTCAATACGCTCGTGTTTCACCAGTTGAGAAACCATATTCCTGATAAGATTTTGAATACATAAAAGATGGAAAGAGATTCAAATACCACAGTCTAAATCAATGTGCGAAGGAACAAGAGGATTTGATTTTGAAGTTTCTACTGTGAAATGAAGATGAAGAAATGACCTGAGCATAGCCATACGGTGACCCACATGACGACCTAGCTTCCTGAATCTGGTCATTTCTGCGACGGCGAATTTGAATCGGAGAGTGAGATTTGGGAGATTTGGTGATGAAGAAGAAGAAGAAGAACCCTACGATGAGAGCGATAAACCCAGATCGTCGAGTATGGGCCCTTAGATTACTAATGAGCCTGTTTAATTTCTAGCCCAATATAATAATAAGCCATTTGTGTCACTTTTACTGTATGACCCAAACTAACATAATATCACCACATGGGATAGTTTCCAAAATTGCATTACACATATCCATTTGAACATCATCAAGATCAATTTTTCGAGGTTAACGGAGGTGGGTGATGCAATGTTAGTCAGAGAATTAAACTTTTTGCAACTATGTGTTATTGTGTATTCAGTGATGCGGATTTTCAGCTTTCTATAGAATCAGTATGGCGACGCAGCTAGATTTAGACCATTGTCTAGGACTATTTGAAGGTACAAAAATATTGTTTAAAGAAAAAAACTCAAATATAATTCATTCTTTTAAACAGATTAAAAAAAACATGTTGATGTTAGTCTTGATGGCTATGTTGAATCAAACATATTGAAACATATGATGTGATTATGAAGTTTTTTTAATATCAATTCAAATAGAAAGCATAAGATCAAACTCACCGTTGAAAACTGAGAAAACACCACCTAACACACTTATGACAAAATGATTATAATTCTTTGATGTTTACTTTGTGCAAATTACTACTTTTGACTTATATGATATATATTTTTTTTTTTACTTTTTTTACTTTTGCTAGTTTTAATACATGTTAAACCTAGAATGATTTAATTTACAAGAGTCTTTGCTTGTTGTTTTATGCTTCATTCATTTTTTATTTATCATAAAACATTACTAATTTGGAGGTCTAAAATGTAGTATAATATTGTAATATGATTTTTTAGTCCTATCATATTTTATGCCAACCATCAAATCTCAAAATCTTACCATCATCTTCATCTCATATACTCACACATTTCATCATTTGACACACACTTCATTTGTGGAGTTGCAACAAGCTCTCTCAGAGTGTTAGAGAATGTTTTTATGCTTGCTATAAAGAATTGGATCTAGCTCTTAAAAATCTATAATACATTTACTTTTGTGGTACAATCTATTAAATCTAATACAATGGACTACTAGTTCAATGAAACCACATTTAAAACCATGTATTTCCTTGTTGGTTTTAAGATTAAACAGATTGAATGGTCAAATCCAATGAAAAGGTAATTAGCTGGTTTCACCCATTTAAAATCTTTGTCCACGACTTTTCGCATGACAAAAAACCGAAGTCTTTCACTACAAAACAAAACCAAACTCAAAGAATAAAACACAAACCCCAATTTTCATATTTTGTGGGCGGTTTGTCGACTCGCATTCTAGAAGTCAGAGACCAAGTCTCAAAGTTGGACTCCTTGAGAGTTTATAATAATCTAAATACTCTAACATGTATATTGTAAACAACCATTTAAAATAGTAGCAAACAACACTCAAGAATCCAAAACACACACAAAAGTTAGTTCAACGTATATATAGTCAATGATCTAAAAAAAAGCAATATGTCCTCTCTAATTGGTTTATACTATATAGTTTTTTATACTTTTCACATTCAATAAAAGTGGTCCGAAAGCCAGCTCATCCATGGGTTCCCCCAAGACCATCCAGCCTTTAAAGTTATCTTAAATTTTCATCAAATAGTATCATGAACAATAAAGAGTCAAATACTCTAGAATGACCCATAGAGATAATGCCATAATGGTATGGTACAATTGCACGAATTTTATTGGAGAACGTTGAACGGTTCAAAATATAGTGAAGTGTAGTTTTTGAAATTATATATATATGGGACTTTAATATATATCACAAGATGAGGGAAAAGATAAAGAATGATTAAGACTTATATAGGCTTATGTCTATGTCGTGTGTGATGTATTCGAATCTTCTAAAGACACTGAAAATTTTGAAAATCACATGTAACATCGTTAAACATTACATTACAAATTGTGGCTCGAATGGGAACTAATACTATATGACGTATTCATATTCACTTTTAACAAATTTGGACCTATTTTTCCAACAGAATATATATCACTAAAAGTAAATTTTCATATCAAAATGATACCAAACAATATGATTGGGAACCATAGAATTATAATGAATTGAATCTTTTTTTATATATATATATATTCACTATCCAAAAATTTCACTTTTTTTTTGTTTTACAGTTACAATATGAGTAAAATAAAGAATTTTGAAAGGTTGATTCAAAACGGCATGATATGTGTCGTTTTGGTGTCGTAAGCTGAAAGGCAAGATCTCGAATTCACCTTAAAGACCTTAAGAAGATCCGTTAACATCCGTCTAACGGCGGGAGAACAATTACTCTGTAACAGTAACAGAATCTTCGTAACGCCGTTACTATTTATAACAACTTCCACCGCCTTTTCCTCTTTGAAAAGATAACAGACGCTCCATATCACCGTAACGGCGTGTTCCGTCGCCGCCGTCGAAACTTTCATCAGCTTCTTAACCACCGTCTTCAAACACTCTCCGTCTCCGACGACGCAATCACAAATCTCCGATCTCCCTTCTTTGGTAGATGCTAAAATCTCTAGAAGTTTCAAACATTTCTCCGTCACCGTAACGGTCGTTGACTCTGTTAACAAACTCGTAACCTCCTTAACGACTTTTTCTTTGATTAAACTTAACTTCACGCGCTTCGGCGAGCTAATCACGATTAAACACGATAACGCCGATTCGATTAAATTTGAATCGGCGTTTCGGTTAATCGATTTCATTAGCTCGGTGACTAAACCGTCTCTCTCGGCTATTAAAAGCTTAGATTCGGAATCGATCGCTACGGTTTCGAGTAAACCGGAGCAATCGATTTTCATTTCGACATTTCCGGTTTTCAACAAAAACACAATCGAATTTAAACGATGCCGTATCGAATTCGAAAAGCTTCTCCGATCTACGATCTTACTCCGAATCAAACTCAAAATCTTCACCGCCTCTTGAACAACGAGTAATTTCACGGCGGAGTTAGTTTTGAAATCTAACTCACCGATCAAATCAACGAGAAGACGAACGAAATCGTCTTTTCCGGCGAGAAATCCTCTGTTATCATCAGATTCCTTAGCGAATCTAACAATCTTCGACAGAATCTCACGATCATCCCTCTCTTCCTTCTCGATCTTCGCGATCGCATCGGCGATTTCGTCTCTCGTTGGAGGAGGAGCTACGTCGTTCGATTCAACAACACCGCGACGACGAACGGACTCAGACCAAATCTCGATCAGACGTTGAAGAGTCCGATTCGGTATAAAATCCTTGTTCTGAAGAATCTGCATCGTCGCCGGACATGTATTGTTACCACCGTCAAGCCACCGTTGTATACTAGCCCGATCGTATGTAACTCCGGTACAAAGACTCACCGGAGATTTCATCACGTCGAGTGAGATAGGACATCGGAAAAAAGTCGGTACGGTGATGTATAGATCGTCTTTCCTCATAATTAAAAAGTTTGTTGAGATTCCGATTTGCTTCTTTACCGGAGAAAACGTGTTTTTAGAGAGAGAGAGAGAGTTTGTTAATGTGAGTGCGTGGGGTTTGGTTTTAAAAAGATGAATGAAAGAGGAGAAAGTGAGTCAAACTTTGGTGACGTCTAATTTCACTTTGTTGACGAGTTTTTTTGTATTTTTTAAATATCTTGTTATTGTTATTTTAATGAGTAAAATCGAATAAAGGTTTTTTCTTTTAACGTAAATCGAATAAAACTTTTTTCTTTTGTGCTATTTATTAATAAGTACACTACAAAATTAGAATATAAATTGGGGAGCACACTCCAAAGTTGAAAATACTATATTCCTTATTCAAAACTTTTTTTTTTCTTTTGTGTTATTAATGGAAAAAAATTTTGGGAGAAAATATGATATCTATAAATATAAAGAGATGTATTTAACAAATAATTTTAAATGATTTGGGATGTAACAAGTTTTATAATAAAATTGATGATTTTGGGTAGTTTAAAAAAAATTATTTAGGTCTTTGTATTTTAACTAAACGAATTATCCTAAACACTATTAAATATACGAAAAGCCAAATGTTTTAAAAAAATTACTAACATAGATTTTATGGTATTATCACTAATTTAATAACACTAGCTTTTGGTCTGCCATGTTAATCTAAATCATTCTAAATATATAATTAATTTACTGTATGTTCAATAAAATTTGATAATAATTTTGTAAAGGAAATTATATATAATTTCAAATTATCTCAATCTTTTTAGAAAAACACATTGTATATCCTAATCTTTGGTGTTATATGTATTTCACAAATTAAAATACTTAATGACAATCAATAATCACTTTTTTATTCATTTTTTAGTGGTTGAAACTTCAAAATAACAAACTGTTTCTATTTTTTCTCCTTCAATATATCGAATACTACATTAAGAAAATTGTAAAACATAAACAAATTGTGGTTTGAAAAATGTATATACTATTTTTACCTTAATGGATGAAAAATCCTGATTAAAGATATAACTTTTTTTGTTTGATGCATCAATTAGAAATTTTAAATTGATGAAAAAAATTATATGCATGGATGGTTTACATTTTAAAACAAAGTTATAAGAGATATTTTTTAGCTGTGTCAACTCAAGATGGTTATTTTCAATTGTATCCTATAGGTGTTGCGGTTATGGATTCCAAAAAGAATATGGCTTGGAGTTGGTTTTTGAAATGCATGAAGACGATTATCTGGGATAAACAGGGTTTATTTATTGTCTCAAATCCTGCACAATTTATTGCAAATGGTGGTTCAAATAATTATAGTCTTACTCATCATGACATTTGTGATTTCCATTTTGCAAAGAATTTTGAAATGTATTTTAAATCTTTTTAATTTATTGCGGTGGTTAAACATGGAGTTTAAGTTTACATTAAAAATATTAAAAGGATTTTTTTTTTTGGATCTGTAAAGAAAATAAGAAGTATTTTATAATTTGTTTAATATAATATAAGATTAAATTAATAAATTGAATAGATAAAAATGTCTAAAAGGTTGATTAATCATGAAATGAAAAAGTTTTTAAAAAAACTAAAACTTATATTCAACAATAAAAAAGCTTTTTATTTTCCTTTATTTTATAAAATGAAAATTTCATAATCTTAAATAAAACGGTCTTTTTCTCTATATATATAAAAAAAGTGAATATTATTTTGACATTTAATATCACTGCAATGCAAACCACTATTTTACACATTTGCATATGATTACCAAATATTTCTATTATCAATTAATTCAATTAATAGTTAATCTTCTTAAGTTAATATTTTTTTTTTAGCTACAAAGTTTAGTGAGAGAGGTATTATTATGAACAATATCTAATCGAAATTATATAAAAACGTACCTATAAATACAAACACTATGTTTTTTGTTTATGTCTAGGGTCGTTGGTCAAAGAAGTCTTCGGTATCTTTCGGCGCGTTAATTTTATACTTCAATTAGGAAACATCGTAGCCATTGATCTGGATTTTGAAAAATCTAACATGTTTGAAATGGACGGCAACGATTTGCGGAAAGTTGATGCAGATATATGGGAAAAGAGAGTGGGGTCCACACTCCACCGTTTAAGTAAATTTGGGTCCACCTTTTTAAGACCGCACCGAGTTAAGGGTTTGTGTTGTGTGTATAATATTGCAACGTGAACTTTATTTTATTAGTTTTATTGTTGGCCCTTTCAGTTTGGACTCTTCTTTAAATTTCTACTCGTATTCTTAATTCTTAATTTTTGGTCCACATTTCACATTGGAAATTTCATTAGAAAAAAAGGAATAATTGAATGATATTTGTAATCTTTCAGTCGACATACTAATATTTTATGCATGGTTATGTAATATTGAAAAGTCTAAACATTAGATCGAATAAGATCTAGCTAGTAGCCAAAGAGACAAAGATATTCACATATGAGTTGAGAGGTAACATAAATGTAATTTCGAATTAGAATGAATCATAATTATTATTTTTAAATCTACCCAATAGTATATAATCTTTTGAAAAATAAAAGATATTACATAAAGGAGAAAAAAAAGAGGAATAAATTGATCAATTGACCGGACAGATTCTATGGGCAATATTGCATCTTTTGTTGCTCCTCCACTTTTGTTTGTTTTATTATAATGTCTGCAACTAGCGTTACATGAAGGTGACGTGCCCCTTCGATACTTGTTTTAGACTGTGTCTACTCATGTTAATTACAAGTTTATCACCTTTAATCACAGTCTATAACCTTTGGCTAATTTACCTTTTTAAGTGAGTATCTTAAGTCACTATCTATCTTCAACCCATTTTGATCTTTTAAGTGCAATTGATGCCTTCACAAATGGTCATAAGATCAGCCCAAATACAAACAAATTATTCATAATTATTTAATCGCAATTTTTCGGGGTTAAATATTCTTGTAATTTATCGCAAAACATTTTTCATTTAATAGTTATTTAATTTGTTGAGATAATCAAAAACAGTTTGATAATATGGATCGGTGAGAATATAATTTAACCTTTTTGAAAAAGCAGAAATTATAATATTTTACAAAAAAGAGGGGGCTAAAATGTTGTTTTCAGCTCCCTTTAAGGTCTTTCGTTCTTTTTTTTTTTGTGAAACCTTTCTTTATACCTATGAGCATATCTGTTAAACAATTCAAACACAACATTTGTTTTTTTAATAGTGTTTGTTTCTGCCATCATTATTTAACTAATACGCGGTATATATGTAATTGATGTATTAGAATAAGTCCAACGCAAACTCGTGTTTCATCATGCAATGATGCAAACACGTCCAATTAGGTCAAAGTTAGTTAAAGTCAAAATACAAAACCAAAGTTGAATTTTGATCATTTTACACTAATTAATAAAACAGCATGCATTGAACAGTGTTTTAGTATTATATAAGTTTGAGATTTTTCTTTGAATAATGATTTAAACCTAGCTAATTGCTTGCACGTGAGAGCTAGGGCTGCGTGTTGTGGTTGATTCAAACACTTACGTCCCGCACGTCTAACTTTGTTTGGTCGTCGTCTCTATATGAATATGTCACTCACCAAACTTAAAAAAACTATGGAAGTCTCTACAAATGGAAATTGTAACCACGTACTATAGTATTGGCCACACGTTTTACATATTTTTTTATATATGTTTGATCTTCTAGAAAAAAGATCAACAAATCCATTGTCCTGAATATATATATATATATATATATTTATTTATATGTACGATTTTATTTGTCAAAACAAATAATATTTCCTTTCGTATTTTTTATGCAGGTCTCTAAGAAAAATTATATTATACTTCCAGTTATTTATAGTGATTATATAGATAAATTAAGAAGTTTAGGGTGCAACTAGTTGTATATATAGAGAAATAAAATTAGGTGGAATTAGATATTATTCTAAAATTTTACCAATTGCAAAAAAAAGTGAAAAAAAATTCTGCTTATTCTGCTGGGAAAAACTGAATTTGTGAACAAATAGTAAAGAAGTTGTTCCTCTATTTTTTTTTAAGAGAAATAAGTTGAACAAAATTATGATTTTATCATTCATATTCCATTAAGTTGTTCCACTAACTTTTTTTGTTAAGGTGTGTACACAATTATAAAATGGCGGTTTGTGATGAGACAAATAGTATTAGTAACGATGACATCCCCCTATAAAAAGTTGGTAGATGTATAATTAAATCCAAATGAAACAAAAAAAAAATAATAGAGTAAGAAAAAACTTTAAAAACTGCAAACGTTTGTTTGACAAGAATGAAAAAAAATATATACAAACTCATTCAGAGGCATCCACGGGCTTTAAGTAGGCATATTATGGGCCTCTCAGCTCAACATGTAGTCGTTCAAGGCCCATTGAATTTTGATGGTATATTGTTAGAAGATTAATACATACCAATATATCATTCTATAGACTATAGACACAATATAATCGTTCAACATCGATCATGCAATCTTACTATACAAAAATGTGCTGAAAATAATTCAATAGTGTAAACTCTTGAAGTCTCTGATAAATTAGTTGTAGCCAGAATTAAACAGGTAAAAAAATAGTAATATATACTTTTATTTGCACCAGTGGGGGAAAAAAACTACGTGCCGTTTCAAGCTTATTGATAACACTAACACGACGTCTAAAATTGCCTTCTGGTCCTTTCAGACGTATTTAATATATTGCAAGTGAAAAAGCATAGCACGTGTGGCGATTCAGGGTTTTACTATAGTAGTCAAAGTCAAAAACAAACCAAACGCATTTAATGTTTTTACGAATTAAAACTGTTTTGTGACCAAATATGGAAATTTTGTTACCAGTAAGTTAATTAATGGTAAATAGTTTTTTCACGAAATAAGTAAAATAAAAAAGTTCATGTGTAGTCAAGAGATGGAAGTGTAAAATTGTAAATGATGTGGATGCAACGAAACTAAAATAAAAAAACTGTTGGGAACGTATGATTTATTTATGAAAGAGGCTTAAAAACATTTAATTTCCATCGGAAAATCAAAAGGTAGCTAACGAACTTGTTAGTTCGTCACTTCACCTCCGTGTGGTCTCCCCCCTGCCACGGTTCACTCCACAAATATGCATGGTTCGGTTTATAAAGTCACTAATTGTTACCATAATCTATCTGTCAAGTTATGATAACTTATGAGTCAATTTTGTTTTCAATTTACAATGACCAAATAAGTATATTAAGATGTAGTTTTGGACTTGTTAGTTGTGTTTCATTTTCGTGTATCCTAATTTTCATATGATTTTTTTGTCACAAAAAAAAACTTATTTTGCATCGAAATTGTTTTCAAGATTTTAAACTATTTAACCGATATTAATTGTATCATGATTTGTATCCGTTTAAAGTTTATAAATAAAATTCTGATGACAAAATAGTTTATCCATTGTTATATTCTTTGATTTTTTTTGTCTGTAAAATATAATAATTATATTACTACTAGTTAAAGAATACTTAGGGTTGCTAATTGTATTGGTCAATATAAAGTTACACGTAAACGTGACATTTATCAATAATTTGTTCCAGACACTATACATGAACAAGTATGAGCAGTCCCAAACAGTTTTTGTAAACCTTTTTTATTTGTAGACAAAACTGAAAATTAATCACATTTTGTTGTGAGACTCTCATGAGTTAATTGCAACAGCTGTGTATGTTTCACGTCATGTGAATAACTCACTTTCAATGAATAATGAGTCGTGTGACTTCTCGTGACTTGACTCATGAGCCATGCCTCGCACCAGCTTTACTCCCGACCGTTCCGTACCACTACACCGCGTATCCATTTGTACGTATTCCTACAGCACCGATCATCGCACGTGTGTCTTTATACATGCAAATTCAATTCAAACCATAACATTAAATCGTGACCAAAAAAAAAAAAAAACCTTAACATGAAATAAGTACTATAAAAGACTGTAATGTTCATTGTAAGCACATTACCCTTTTGCTAATCTATTTAGAATGATTTGATAAGTGTGATTTACCCAAATGTAAGTTTTTGGAAGCACAGTCAGTTACCAAATAGTATGTACGTAGTCCAACATTATATTAATCAATGGTCAATAACTATAATATTTCCATAGAGACTCCTATACAGCACAATCGGGATTAGCTAGAATTGTCAGTCAGTTTCGTGTTGGTCTTAAATAAAATTATTTGATACTATATATTATTTTTAAAAAAACAAAGAAAAAAAATATGAAAGAATAGTGGAGAAGTACGATTGCTAGATTTGTAACAGGAGTAGCTATTTAGTTAAAGACGTAGTCAGTGTTTGAAATAGTAAAGAAAGGTATGGGACTTAAGACCAACTTTAGATTTCAACTGTTGTTTTCTGACATTATTACTACGAACTCTTCTATTTTTCCTCTTTACTCATTGTTTATACTTTCTTCTACTCCTTCTTCTCACACATCTAAAGGCTAACATGGTCATTTTAATCCATACTCATTCAATGAAATTTCAAATTTGTCTAAGCAAAAAAATGAAAATTGTTTTACATACTAGACAATCAGAACAAGTGATTATTTCTCATGTGTATGAAATTAATAACTAAATTTCAACAATTAAAAAGTTAATACACCTCTTCTTTTATTAATACATAAGTAGAGTTTAGGACATTCGACCTATAATCTCTTCATGACCCGAATGAAGTCAATCTTTAAATTTTTTAAATAAGATCTTACTCCATATCACAAAAGAACTAACCTCCTTAAATATACCATGTTATACTATATGCTTCGTAAACCCGATATTCAAATACATCATTGATTGAATTTTCGATATCTATCATTTGGACACACTGTTCTGTAATTATATGATGAATCAAGTTCATTAATTTGTTCGTTTTTTAACAAAAAGTGAATAAAATATCACAAAAGAGTTGATGTAAAATCATTTTTTTTTTGGAAAACGTTGCATTAAATTAAAAAGCCCTAACTCTATGGAAATGATTTATATAGCAAGAACTGTGATTGATATAAACACTGTATGCATACTTGTGTCTACACAAAATATAGTAAAATATATACATTTTGAGTAGCTTAGATTGAGGAAGATTTATCCAATAAAGTTTGAATAGTTGCTATGTTGTGACATAATTATAATATCGGTCCTACTCCCTAGCTCCTTACCAAATATCTAATTATAATTAAAATAGTATAAAGTTTTGAGTCTTGACATAACATAGAAAAGGCTTTACATAACAATCGTCACTTTATATTATTATTTTCTCTTTGCCCACTCTCTCTGTTCTTTCTTTTTCATTGAACATAGCTGATGAAACCTTACATTACATTTTTTCCTTTTTATATTTAAGGCATTGTAGAAAATCTAACCCAAAAAAAGCATTTGTAGAAACAAACGAATCTATATTTCTTTGTGTTGTTTTTGTCTGTGTTAATTATGATATTAATGACGAAATAGGTGATTAAGAAAACAAAATTAATTATATTTATGAGTTAACAGTGCCCCTGGTAAACAAATTAGAACTGAACTAGATATTACTACACTAATAATTATACTTGCTAAATAATATTATTACAGTAATCCTTCAAACACTATATAATATAACTTTTTCAAGTGTTACTTTTCTGAAAACATATAATAGTTCTTATGCAGAAAAAGAGAGAGAATATATCGAATCCAACTATTTCACAATAGAAAATCACATTATTGTTTTCCGTACAAACGTCTTTTCTCAGATTACTTTATATGATGATGATGATTTAGAGGAGAACTATGCTATCATAACAGGTACTAAACTCATCGTACGTTTGTTTTAAACTTCGTTGTTTTGTTATATCATTAGAGCAACGTATAATAATAGTGGAAGACGAAAATGGAGGATACAAAATGTTTCTACTTTTACAGCATTCAATACAACTTTACTTCCTCTTCAGGAAACAACATTTTTTTTCCAGCTGTTTCACATTTTGTGCCTCTTTTTTTTTTTTTATAAGCCCTTTAAGCGATTCTTAAAACTGATTAAAGAAAAAAGAGTTTTATGGTTCTAAACCAAGAATAAGAAATGATGTAACAAATTATATTTGGTTACTTGAAATGGTATCATATTTTAAATTCATTAGAAAATCATGTGAATAGATTATTAACGGATACACTCATCTCAAAGAAACATAAAAATCTAAATCAATTTTTGGTTACAAAAAAAACAATTGTGCTTCAAAAGCTATATGGATGAGTCTTTAATAAATTCAAAATTTCCAAAAAAGTCATATTTTATAAAAGTCAAATTGAAACCTAAAAAAATCCACCATTATTGTCAAAGAAAAATCTAACACTGAACAGAACTTCGGCGTGTAGACCAACTCTACAACTACTTGCATGGTTCATAATTTATTCAAATAAAACTTTCTGAAAACATAATATATACCAAAATTATTTATTAAATGATTTATTTTGACAACAAAATATCAGAACTAATTAAATACAATAAAACCCTCTTACTCAGAATTTCTCTCTCTCTGTCACTCTCTCACTCTCAATCTCTATCTGCCCATATTTCTTGCTGTCAACAAATTCATTCACCAATCTTCCTTTTTCTCCCATATCAACAACAAACACAATTCATAAAAAAATTCACCAAAAAACCTTTCACAAGAAACCCTCTCTTCAACAATGTCATTTCGAAGCCAAAGATCAAGAATCAACTCTATGTTCATAAAAACCATTCTTCTTCTTCTGCTTCTTCTACTTGGTTTGTGCAATGGAGCAAGAACAAGCAAGAATGTCTTCAACACAAAACCACACAAGGAAGTTTCATCTTCTTCACCTAAACAGTTCATGGGATTCTTGCCACGTCACTTTCCGATTCCATCTTCTGGTCCCTCAAGAAAACACAATGATATCGGTTTATTTAGTTGGCAACGATCTTCTCCTTGAAACCAACAAAAAAAAAAAAAACTTAAAGGTTATAACTTCTTTTTTTTCTCTCTTAAATTAATTTTATTTTGTTTTCTTTCTTTTTAATTATCTTTTGCTTTTGAATGTTATGCTATTGCTGTTGTAAATGGTTTCGATTATTTGTTTGTGATGGATATGCCAAGTCAAAACATATAAAGTCTATTATATGAATTTGTAAGTGTAATTTTTGTATTGGAGAACTTGAGTATGTAATAACGCATGTATCGAAAGTTTAAGAGGCGATCATGATGTTCATGATAATACACTCTTGTTCTTGTTACTACGATGGAAAAAGAAAGATTAATTTTATCTTAAGTTTATTATTTCGAAATGGATTTTTGACCATGACAAAGACTAATTATGTGTGTTTGTTAGTAAAGAGAAAAGGGTCAAGTCATTAACATTTAATGAGATTTGAAATATATGGTGCATGTAACTTAAAAGTCTGATGGACATTGGTCTTGAGATATATAATCGAGTTATGTTTTGTATCTTTTTTTGGGGTTTGATAAAAAGCAATAATGTCTTTGAATTGAAATGTCCACTGTGATTTGTCAATGTGATGGACCAACAAGAATAGTTGCATCTAATTTTGTAACCATTAAAATTATTTTAATGTTGGACGTACGTGACATTTATGCGATGAATTAAAATGACAATAGGTACATATTGATTAGAAAGGTATGACTAATATCCAGCAGGAACAAATAAATATAAAGTCAAGCTTTTCTTTTTTGAATAAGTGAATAATACTAAATCACACTTGATTTAAGACAATAACGACAATTATCCCGTGATTTTAAGTTATTTTATGCTGTTCTTGGACATATATAGGTACTAATATGGTAACTAAGATTAACTGTCCTTCATTCCACCTTTTTCTAAAAGTTTTCAGGTTTATATACATTTTTGAAGTTTTTTGTGTGTTGTACTTAAGGAGTGATGAAAATATTAGTATGAGAGATTAGATTAGTGTACTAATCCCGCCGGTTTATTTTTGCCTAATCATCTAGTCGAGTGCTTTTCTTTTCTGTGTAGTTATTTCAAATAACCAATGCTAAAAGTCATAATCATTACATGTTTGTTAAGAGTCATGAGTTCTGAAACCTCGAAAACTATCATTTTCTTTTCACGTTCTGTCGTTTATATTTAGGCAATCATACCCATTTTCTGCAGATTAGGTAAATTGCGTACGGCCGTATCCAATAATAACACAGTACTGTTAGTGATTTACTAACAAGTTAAAAAAACATTGCTAGAATAATATTTGCACAAAAAAAAAACCCTCAGATCATTAATTAATATTTCACAAATTTACAGTACCCTATCTCAATTTAATCAAAGACTGAGGGTAGATGTGGGCAAACGATCCGTTAAACCCGATTGGATAATCACTTTGATTTGTCCGGAAAATAAAAATATTTTTAACTGTTAGGTGCAGAACAAATAGTCACCTGTAGTGTATATACAAATATCATTTAGTTTTTTTTAAGTATCTGATCCGTTATCTATAGACATATGTATACATATAAGTAGGATAATATATATACATATATCAATAATACTTTTGTCTTGTATAATATAAATTTAAAAATTACTTTTCCGTGCAACTCAATTTTACCTAGTATATATATAATAGTTTATATTTTCGGAGATTAGATTATAATTTTTTTAATTTTTGTAGGCACGGTTTAAAAAAATATTTCTTTAGTCTAGTGGTATAGTTTATGCGTTTTGTACATTGACTTCTTGCGTTTGAAACGAGTTGGCAACAATATTTTCTTTGTTTTTTCTCATTTTTCTCATTTTTTTTCCTTTTTTTTTTCCTTTTCACTTCTCAGTTTTTACATTTTTTTTGTTTTTTATTTTTTTATCATATACCGTGTAACATACACTCAATCTTCTGAACAAGCCCACTCCGAATTATCGGACACAAGCAAAAAAAACCTAGAAGAGTGTACAAAAAAGTCAAGCTTGTGCCTCTCTTTACAGGACTTCATGTTGAATCATTAAAATATTTGAAAACAAGGAATGTAGTTTGAAGGTGTTGTTATATTGAGACTTTTGAAATAGTAATTTGAAGAGAATTTGTGGAGATAATAGTATACAACTAAAGGGAGAGGGAGTAGGGAGAGAGCAATCAAAAGGATCCAGAGATACATTGAGTAAGGATAAAAACTCATAGAAGAGATGTAGTTTGAAAACAAGGAATGTAGTTTGAAGGGAGAGAGAGTAGGGAGAGAGCAACCAAAAGGATCCATATCGAGATACATTGAGTAAGGATAAAAACTCATAGACGTACGTTCACGATCCACAAGTTTCAGACTCCTGATGACAGCATTGATACTGCTTCTCAAGAGGTCGTTCTCCATTGATGACTGAATCTTACTTCTGACGAATTCCAAGAATTCGATCAAGCTTATGGCAGCATACTTCCGAGGTCCATACACGTTCCAGTGGTTAGCTGGAACCACATTGACCTGACGAGAAAATCCACAAAGCATTCTAAATCTTCCAAATCGGGAAAAAATCTTTTGTGTATATTGACCTACCAAATTTAAAATTGATCATAGGTGTGACAACGTACGTCATGCGTGTCATACCACGCACATGATTTTTCGTGTTTTTTTGTATAATCTCGAACGGGTCCAAAATACTAAAGTATTGATATCATTTAGTATTCTTTAAATGTTCAATTTTCATGTGTACTATTTGGATTTGTTTACTATTTTTGTATAATCTCTAACGGTGTAAAAAATAATGATCCGGTAATTCCAAAAACAAATGTTAATTTTCGTGTATATTAACCTACCAAATTTAAGATTTTTTCAAAAAGAATTTGTGTGCTCTCTATCGGGGTCCAATATAAAACATTGATATCATTTGGTAAATTTAGACAAGTACTTAAATTTCGTATGTATTAAATTATTAATCCATCAAAGCTAGGATTTTTTGACTTTTTGAAGTATGATCTCTACCGATGTCCAAAATATTAAAGTATTGATATGATTTTGTAATTTTTTCAAAATAATCAATTCTCGTGTGTCTTAACCTACCAAAATTAAGATTTTTTTATTTTGTATGTCAGCAACTAAGAGCTATGAAAGATAATAGATTTTTCAAAGCTAAGACTTTACACTTCAAGAATCAAGGGAGGCTGGAGTATGTGCCAACGATATATGAATCAAGTGCAACAACTTATTGAAAGCTCAATTTACAAGAAGTTTCATTTTCTTTTACACTAAAGAGCTTCAAGATTAGAGTTGGTTTGGTTATACATCAGAGCACAATCCTTAGTTTACAGTGTAAAGTGTAAACTGTAAACTATCCCGGACAAGTCAATTCAGAAGCTAAACAACACGAAAGCAATATCGAAAAACTGCATCAATGCATTGTATAAACATAGAACTCTTTATTCTCTTCCATTGTCTCGTTGAAGTTTTAAGACACCTATTTGAGAGTTTGGTCAAAGCGGGCAGAGTTATTGGCAATAGCACCAGCTAACGAGAGGCACAAGCTTCCCTTGCTTGTTCGTGTCCATCGCAGCTGCAAAACCCAAATGAGCAGTTACATAAATTTTAATTTTTCGACCCAAATCTCATTAAGGTTTTAGTCTACTTATCATCTCTCCGTCTAGTGAGATTCGTTAGATCAATTTCATAATCGTTCACTCGAAACATTGGTTTCATTCTTCGGATCTTAAAGTCTCCTCTTTGTTTTTTCACTAGTTAACGTTTGGTAGACTTTGATTAGCCATGATCTCATCTCTTGATTGATTCTGCACGACGAATCTGTGTTTTGGGTAATGGGTTTGGACTCTTTTGACGAAAAATCGATTCTTTTTTATCGATGTGTGATTGTGTATGTTCATAGGAGGAGTCTGTGTGAGATTTCGAAAGAAGGGTTTGTGTGTTTTCTGAGAAATGTGGGAATATAGACACACAAGGGATAGTGAAGGAGCTACCTATATAATGATGGGAGGACTCCAAAGACAAAGATTGTTTACACTTTAGGTCCTGCATCTCGATCTGTGCCTATAGTTGAGAAGCTTTTGAACTCGGGGATGAATGTGGCTCGTTTCAATTTCTCTCATGGTAGTCATAAGTATCATCAGGAGACTCTTGACAACCTCCGTACCGCTATGCAGAATACCGGCAAGCTCGCTTCTGTTTATGCTTGATACTAAGGTTTGTTATATTCCTCTTCTGTTTGTGTTGGGTTTTGATCTTGAGTTGTTCATCTAGAAGTGTGATAGATTGTGTTTCGTTATGGTTTTCTTCGAAGAAGAACACACTGTTTACTCATTTTCTAGTTGAAATGTGATATGTTTAAGTATTCTTCTTAACTCCATGACAGCTTCAGCCTCTCCAAGTTAAGAAATCTCATTGGAGAAGGAAATATATGTTAAGAAAATGAGAAGGTGATGAAAGTTGGACACTGATGTTAAAAAATGTCTTCGGTTCCTGTTTGAGTTTCTTCTAGTTAAGTTTCCGAGCATGAGCACATTTTGTATACTATTGTCTATGGACCCATATATCTCAGAAAAGAACATGTTTATTGGAGGTGTTGTATCAAACTCATAGCTAACAAAACGTATGTGTTGCTTAGAGAATCCTTATGGTTCGGATCCATCAGTCCGAGTCTACACAGATTTGTACTGGTTCCTTAAAATACCTATGTTCTTATTATGTATATTTACATGTAGCTGATAAATCTTTGGGTCTTATGTGCTGCTTGGAGAATTACAATGTAACGGATAAATGCTGCTTAGAATTATATATGATTCATTTTGTTATTTCACTGGGGCCTGAGATTAGTACCGTTTTTTCCTGAAAGATGGGAACCCTATACAACTGAAGAAAGGTCAGCAGATAACAATTAGTACTGATTATGACATCAAGGGTGACTAGAAAACGATTTCCATGAGCTACAAAAAGCTGCCAGTGGATGTGAAGCCTGGAAATACCATTCTCTGTGCAGATGGAAGCATAAGTCTAGCAATCGTGTCATGTGTCCAGAGGCTGGAACTGTTATATGTCGATGTGAAAATACAGCAGTGCTGGGTGAGAGAAAGAATGTGAATCTCCCTGGTGTCGTTGCTGATCTCCCCACATTGACTGATAAGGATGTAGAAGATATTATGAAGTGGGGTGTTCCAAACAAAATCGATATGATTGCTCTATATTTGTTCACAAAGGTTCAGATCTTGTTAATGTCCGGAAAGTACTTGGATCACATTCCAAGAGTATAATGTTGATGTCAAAGGTACACAGACACACACGTATCATATTTTATTTGCAGCTAAGTAAGTTGTTTGAAGGTATGAGTCTTATTTAATCTTTTGTTATGGTTTGAAATTTTGAAGGTTGAGAATCAGGAAGGAGTGCTGAATTTCGATGAGATCTTGCGTGAATCCGTTGCATTCATGGTTGTTCGTGTTTACCTAGGGATGGAGATTCCAATTTAGAAGATCTTCTTGGGTTAAAAGATGATGATGTACAAGTGTAACCTTGCAGGTAAACCTGTGGTCACAGCCACTCAAATGCTCGAATCTACGATCAAATCGCCACGGCTAATTCGAGCTGAAGCCACAGATGTAGCAAATGGATGGCACAGACTGCGTGATGCTCAGTGGTGAAAGCGCTGCAGGATGGTACCCTGAAATAGCAGTGAAGACAATGGCTAAAATCTGCATCGAGTCATGAATGGGAAGTCGAGGTGTCATAGATTTGGGAATCATGAATGATGCTAAACTAATTGACGTAGACTAGGGTAGAAGAAGGAGAAGGCATAGGCAGGAGATCCTAAACCACATTGAGGATGCAGTTGCAAAGGCTTTGGTTTCTATAGTTGATAGTGATGATATTCATCTCTGGAAAGTCAAGCCTGGGGTTTATAAATCACATTTCTCTTCATCTCATATTTGGAGCCAAATTAGGAATATTCGTCAGGTAAAAGATTGGAGTAAGGCTCTCTGGTTTAAGCATGGCACTCCTAAGTTTGCTTCCATAACTTGGCTTGCCATTCAGAACAAGCTTGCTACAGGGGAACTTATGAGTAAATGGAATTCAGGCATTGATCCCACTTGCGTCTTTTGTCACAATGCTCTGGAGACTACTATCTGTTTTTCAGTTGCCCTTTTACCTCAGAGTTGTCGGGTAAACTAGCAGGAGGTGTGATGGGGGTTTCTTACACCACAGTGTGGAGTGAGGTAGTGAAGGAAACGACAAGTATCACTGGGACTCGAATTCACGAACTCCTGCTGTATGTGGATAGTATGGTGCGATGCCATATTAGCTCAGTCAGAAGTACAGACAAGCATATGGAAGATGCAGTTCTGGAGTGGTTTATAATCTAAAGTCAAAATGTAATGAGTTGAGTTTTTAAGTATTCCAACAGTTGTATAAACGTTATTTTTTCTTTTTGAATAATATTTAAAATCTGCATCGAAGCAGAGTCATCGCTTGACTACAACACAATCTTCAAATAGAGCAACTCCAGTTCCGGTTTAGGTGAAGGATCTGCAAGAGCCACTGATAGTGAATCTACAGAGGAAATGATTGAGTCTGCGTTAAAGTGGACTGTGTAACCATGGCTCTGCACCGTATTGGAGCTGCCTGCTTCAGTTATCAAGATCTGTATGGTCAAATCATGATCTTTTGTCAGTTTTATGCTTCTTGATTAAACAAAGAACAGTAAACAACTTCTTGAAAGCGTTTTGATTTCTGTTTTACTAATGTTTTTGGAATTTCTTCTATTTTCTGTTACTATTTCTAGTTTATAAGACGTTGTGAATCCGTGTGCTCGTGACTCTTGCACTTGACTCTGCTAAACTAATAAATACAGTATATGTATCTAATAAATAGGAAAATCATATCTATACAGTATATGTATCTAATAAATAGGAAAAACACCCCCTTTCAAAACTCGATATTCGTAAAGTAATTTTTTTGCTTTTTTGAAGAAGTAAAATACGTTAGTTAACATAGAAGAAAGGTTTTGTATAATAGTAATAATTTGGTGGAGAAAAAGAGAAACAAATATATATATATATATATATATATACAGTAGGTAATAAAGAGGAAAAACACCTCTTTTAAAATTCGGTAGTT